>JAMKCH010033522.1:0-15581 GCA_023653785.1 Ophioderma brevispina
ATGCTAATGAATATGCATAGCGAGTAAATACGAGGTCACTGTTCACTATCACTGTCAAATATCGGTGGATGATAGACACCTAAAAAAACCAATAGCAATTTCGCGAATTTCTCAACAAAACACGCCCACTGAATCGAAAGCTAATAAATGAAAGTGACGGGTTCCTAGCGGTAGCAAGCTTACCTCTGGAGCAAAGGCGTCCTCGGCTTCGATCTCAGTGGACCACTTAATGGATTATTCGGGACCTCCATTTGGGATTTTAATTTGTATAGCAGATATTGATTAAAAATGAATTGCCACTTTATCCATGGTTCATTTGAATGGGCAAAGGAGCCATGGAAGCTTGCACTTCCCATCGTTGTGTGTTTCGTGTAGTGTTTGAATGTTGCAATTAGGCGATGTTAAGCTGCTGCCTCAAAGTTGCAATTGCTTCTAAGTTGTATTATTAAGGTTGTAAAGTCTTAGTAATTTGGCTACAGGCCACCGATTTGAGATTAAACTCAACCTGATTATTATTATTATATGATTTTTAAATCAGGGACAAGATATACAATTACAATAAACTACTTATATTAGGAAAAAATCACCTAAAAGTTTAAAAAATGAAGCATTGAGAAAAAAGTTGTCACACGTACGATCAAGAATTCACATATGATATGTTATGGGGACCAAAGTACTTTCTTAAAGTATGGAAGATCTTTTTAACTGAATAATTGAGGCCCAAAAATTCATATCAAATATCAAAAAAGTAAAGACCAGACTTATTTAAAATTTTGCATAAGTTTTCCTACCCATGGTCAAAAGCGCAGACTTTTGAACCCAATTTTTTTTTCCAACAAAAAAAACGCCCAATGAAAGGTGAAATTTAACTCTTTTCATATAGCGGAGCGGCCGAGCCTTGAAAAGTACTCTAGTTTTCGAGTTAACCTTCCCCACGATACAACAAAACACAACCCCTTTATTGAAGGATTAAATATATGAGATTTAAGAAAATGATGGTTTGGTTTGAAATATTGGGATGGAAGGGATGATTTCTATGCGAAAAATGAAATTGGGCTGCAAGTTAAGACGAAATTATTATTTTATATTGTTAAGGTAAAAATATTACAATCTTATTTTTATGGTATCCTTTTTTGTATTGATAATAGGTTTATACATTACATAAAGGGTTCAGGTAATAATCGTTGTGACATGTGATAAAAAGATGCTTTTTGGAAGGCAAAAAGGTGATTTTGGGGCTAACCTTCTAGACCCTTTATATATTGGATAAAACAGCAATCTATAATATAAATGTCAGAGAGTGACAGTCTATTGATGATGATTTAAAATTTGTTATTGCTAAGAAATTAATAATCTTGATATTCTAAGTTTTTAGCTCAAAAACGTGATTTTTTGACCCAAAAACCCCTGCCACCAGAGTTTGACCACAACCAGCATTTTTTAAAATTATTTATTATTAATCTTTCGAAATAGAGTGTGGATTTGTTGTACCGAGGGAGGGGTTGTCGACAATTTTGCAGTCCCCCCCCCCCCCCAAACGCTCAACTAATAGGGGTAGTTGGTCAAAACCTCGCAGCAAACCCTGCCTGATCCACAATTCGATCTAAAGCTAGGTTATTGCATTATACATGATGTGGGCAGTGGCTGTACTAGAAAATATGCGACTTTCTATTTTTCCCATTGGAAGCAGTGCTTCTGTAGTACCAGCTTCATGGTAACAAATTCTTTTTTAGTTGTCACTCAGTGAGGGTTGTTGTTAGGGTTAGTGTTTAGTGTTAGGCCATAATGAAAAAGAAAGGTTCCTGTACAATTTTAAAGGGTGGTACATGGAACTCTTTCCTCATTGGTTTAAAACTACCAGTACATTGAGCGTGAGGTTGGACATTCTAACGGAATATCTATTTTCAGATGCACATCCTTTCTAGTTATTGAATAAAAGCACTTGTACCTTGATTGTGTTAAAAATGCTTGTTATTATTAATTAGTAGTGGTATTTCTAGTCAAATTTTGTGCGGCAGCTTTTGCGAGTTCTGTTGCCAATTAAATTGTACTACAGTATGTACATCTTTTATTTATACATTGTTGGTCACCAAATACTAATTTGACAACAGCCGGTTCTATGAACATTCACAAGTAGCAAGGCCACACACATGACTTATTTATCAATTGGAATAATTTTTCTGGTGACACACTGTAATTGGATAGTAGTAAGGGGATTCCCCATCTCATTTGCAATAACAGCTACGTTTTTACTGGCTATGAATAACATAAATGAATGCAGCGACATATTTAATAAATTCCTGACGTTTAATGGCTATGCCTTCTGTTAAGACTTAAGGCCACTGTTCATATTTAAGGTACGACAATACCATTGGAACTCATTTTATTTAAATGATATTTCCCAAATTACCCATGTTTTAATGTACATCACTTGAACAATGGTTTTCCATATGTTTAAGATTCTGCCAGTAGGCAAAATTAACTAACAAGTAAATTTAAGTAGCAAAATTTAAACCAGCAATTAATCAGCAAACTAAGCCACCTTGAGAGCCAATGATATGGGTTTTTTGAGTTTAGATTATGTTTATACAAAATTAACTATATCAAAATGAAAAACACATTTAAAAAAAACGAAAAAACTAAAAAATTTAATTAAAAGTAAAAATATTAAAGGCCTTTAGATGGTAATAGTTCGGAAAAAGGTCTTTTGAAGTATAGGTCTCAGACTGTGTAAGATGTATTTTTTTGGGTGGTGTTAGTACATTTCACAACTTGTCTGATAAATCAGACAAGATCAAGGGTAAATATATGAATCCGGACCTTTTTTTTTTTCTCAATGAAAATATTGGGAAGAAGGTTAATAAGTGCAATAGCTGCCATTCATCAGAAATTTCCATCAAACATACTACAGTACTGACCCGTTTGATTATAATCCCACCACCAGTTGGAAAGAATTTGACGAATAGTAGAAAATCCTAGTATAGTCCCACCAGAATTTTTAGCTGGAAGGCAATTAAATTACATGCAATTTTTGTTACAATTATTTACTGTTTTGGTAATATCTTCTTGTGAGGGTCTTTACAAAGAATGAGATTAATGCTTCAGTTCATTTACAGGTCTTTGTTGCCCCTGCACCTATTTGACACTTGAAAATATCTGGAATAAGTTTAGCTCTGCTGAGGCTGAATATGTTGAGCTTATGTGTTTACCATGTTAAGGGTGGAGATCCCATTTATTTACTCCCACCCCCTAAATTGCATATTATTCAGGTTTTTAAAAAAAAACCTTTGTCTTTTTTGCTCTTAAATTTAAGTATTATGCCAAGTCTTTCATCAATAGCTCTTGAATGGTACTTCAGATGACACAGTCAATCTGAAGAACGAATGTGAAGAACTGAGTTATCCTGAACTGAAGCAACACAGATGTATTGCAAGACATCCTTCTTGCAATAATACAATGAAATATGATCGTCCATAGTTTCCATTAAAATGGCCAATCACATAAGGGTCAGATATATTGAAAAATCACAAAAAAATCATAAAAATGGCTATAAAATTACAATTTCTATTGGGATATGATTGTTATGTAATTGTGAGGCATATGGGATAGACAGCAGGTTTCCTTAGGGGGTGTACATATTCTATTAATAATATACAAGGGTTAGGGGCGGGTTGTCACATCACAATCACTACTGGATGAGGGTCTTTTGATGGTTGTGCCATAAACTAATCTTTAAGGACATAAAGGGTGGTCAAAAATCCACACTGCTCTTTTTGATGAGTGGATGTATTCATTTCACATGCCTGAAAAATATTGACATCATGAGGATACATGGTTCTGTCAACTCAGAACCTCAATAGGTTGCTCAGTAGTTTTACCTATTCTATTATTAAATGGGGGATGACTGATTCCAATTAAATAACCTTTTCATCTTCTTTGGATGACCTTGACCCCAAACCCCAATTGAAAGTTTGCACTGAATTTCAAATGCATTTTGAATGAGAGCTAAAACATGATTTAAGTCCATAGAGTACAGTGTAAAATTCCTATGCGGTTCAACAAAAATGGGGCACAGTTTCACTCATAATGTCCAAACCAAAAGCATGCTTTAGAGTTCAGATTTCACAGAAATATCGTAGCTTTCTTCTAACGCGCAAAACCGGTTAAAATATGGGGTTCTGGGAATGAGCTATTAGTAATCAGGCAATGGACCTTTAAAACTGATTTAAACATCCCCTCCTGCTACCTTTTCAGCTTTAAATAAACTTAACCCAAAAATGTTACATCAAAGATATACTGCAATCGAACTGGAACCGGCAATCTCCAAGGTCCCTTACTAGCCAACGATAACACTGGTAATCAGATCTGGAATACTGGTACCTGCAGCCAGGAATGTCAGCACCCATCTACATGACCGAAATAAGAAAGGAAGCCCAAACGTAACAAATTTCAGTGTGTGATCCGAGAAACTGGAATTTTGCTGACTTTTGTAAGATATGTATGGCACAAACCACAGCTATATCTGCTTTACAAAAGATTTTCCTCAAACCCTTATATGGGCTAAAAGGAGGTGACAGTGTTCTTCCATAATGCCATTTCTGACAATACAGAGATCTTCACAGGAATAAAAAGTTTTCATGGAATATTTTACATCAAGAACTTCACATAGTGTATACAGATAGTACTGATATCGGAAAGTCATCCTTGACAACATATTCCTCCTTAAATAAATAGTTAAATGACAAAACCACAAAGATGATGAAACTAAAAAACTAAACTGTTTGTTAGAAAGCCCCCCCCCTGAAAACCATACCTGAAGTGGACCAAAATAGTATTGGTGTGTTGTTAAAAACATAAGGGGGCACTTGGTGATTTATGGCCTCGTCTCCTTGAAGGACTTTACCAATCTTTTTAGTTGTTCCCAAAGAGTAAGGTCATTTCCGGGTTTATGATTATAACCTATTCAGCTATTCAATTTTTGGTGATTACCAAGAGGCATTGTTGCAGTGAAATATATGTGATGATACATTATTTTCTAATACTCTGGGGGAGAGACAAAAGTTTTCATTGCAAGATTCAATCCAATTGTTTTCTCAAATCAATACAACAAGGACATGGTTCGCAGTCAACTGCAATAACCTAAGCCCAACGAATAACAAACCAAATACCAAAACACCAAATAAAAATACACAATGTTTAGCGGAGATAAGGTATTACCTACAAAGATGTCCTACATGGAACCGTTGTAAAATTATGATATTGCACAGTCTGAAAACATGTGCCAATATTACAATCGTGGTCTGAATGGCCAAACGTATTGACGCAAAATAGACACGGTCAAATAGCTGTTCAAATAAAACGACTTGTGCAAATATTCCGAAGAGGCGGCAGGGGATATATACGAGAGAGAAAGAGAGCGCGGCCGACAGATCGACCCCAGCATCGCTTGTCTCCTTCGCTCCCTCCGAGAACTCTCGATATAGCCCACACACCTCAACCCCCCTCACCCAGCGTCCCCAGTTTCTTACCCCCACCCCCCCTAAGCCCCACAAAACGTACTCCTCACCCCAACCTCCCTCCTCGGACCTTACTCCCGCCAGCGAACCTATCCACTCACGTCTGACCCCGATCCCCATCATCACCCGGCCCCCCACCCCCTCTTCCTCCCACAACCGTCCGCTCCTTTACCTCGCTAGATCTACCCCCCTCCTCCCTTCCACCAATATCACAAAGTACCCCACCTGACGGCCAAAGGATCCCCCTAAAATCACCCCTTACACACTGTACTCCTACTAACCTACATGATCCCCCCTCCAGTATCTTCTTACAAGTGTCTTTGTCCGCATGGTCTATTCTTAGCTTGCCACCACACTGCCTCCGTCCGGACCATCTGCTCCAAAGCACATCTCTCAACCCCCACATACCTCTCCTTAAACCCTCCCCTCCCATAACTCCCTCATCCCCAATCCTCCCCGCGCCCCCCCACATCTCCACCACCACCACCAAACTCCCCACCGGCGCCTCCCCATCCCCCTGCTGACCACCTCTCCCCGCCCCCCATTCTTAGGTTATGGAAGTCTCCCGGAGCTATACGACGCCGATGATTCTGTCTGGCACTTGGCCTTAAACTTGCAACATCCGGCAACAAGTATCAAAAGGTAAGAAATTCCTTCCCGCTGGTCGAACGGTTTCTACCGTACACGGCACTTGCTGCAGAGTTCGTATAGTTCTGAATCAGTGTATTTTAAATCAAGAAAGGAAACCTTTTTATTCTGCTATGGTCAAATCAAGATCAGAAGAAAAGGTTGCTTGTTACTTTATAGACTTGAACTAATGCAGTAAATGTAGAGTTGGCCCTTTTTTAGCAAACAATAATCCAATGATACACTTTGTCGGGCCCAAAAGCATACACAGCCAAGATTCTTACTCAGGTGTAAAACCCAGAGCTTAAGCTACTCCATGTGTACTCTTAGGGCTATGCTCCACGGGTCTTACAACATCCTTGTGAAGTACACAAGCCACTGAGTGGATAGAAGCCTAAAGTTTAATAGCGTAACATCCTACTAGGTACTACGTAGTGCATGCAGGTTGACTGATAGGTACCCATGTTAAGCCACCAAGTAGATGGAATAACCTCTGACAGCTACTCCTTGGAGTACCTCATAGGTACTCCCTTACTGGCTGCCTGTAGGCAGCACTTTGGACCATAGAGGGCGTCAAACCGGGTTTCATTGTTGTTCTACGACTTCTGATCATTTTCAAGCTTAGTAAAATCTATATTTGAGTTGAGCATCACCAAAAAACCATATATATATGCTACTTTGGTAAAAACATGCATTACATTGGACCAAAAGGTTAATGGATTTGTTATTCGTGGAAATTACTAAACTAACACATAGACACAGCAAGATTCCTACTCACAGTGTTGGTAACCCAGAGCTTAGGCTACTCCCATGTCTACTCTTATGTTCTACTCTAAGGGTACCCCCCTTGATGCACTATTAATGCAGTACCTACAACTAAGGACTTGCGAAGTCACAAGCCACTGGGTGGATAGAGCTATGTTACTTACAGTACCCACCTATAGTGTACTCTGCAGTGGCCTGCAAGGTGCTGACAGGTACCCATGTAAGCCACCAGTAGTGAAGTACCTCTGCAGCTAATCCTCGGGAGTACCTCACAGATACTCCCTACGGGCTGTCTAATAGGCAGCACAGTTGGACCATAGAGGGCGCCAAACATTCATTGTTGTTTACGACTTTTATGATTATTTTCAAGTCAGAGTACGTCCATATGAGGTTGAGCATGACACAAAACCCTAATATATGACATTTTGTTTTGTAAAACTTAACACATGTGACCAAAATGTTAAATAATTGATGATGAATGAAATACTAAAAATAATCACACAGACCTCAAAAGTCATTTGCAGGGAGTACCACACGCACGGATCCCCATGAGGGGACTAGTGGATAAGCTACTGTGTGTGTACTAGGTGGATGATTACCCTCACTTTTGCGGGGCCGGCCGATGTGCGTACTCATGCCGGTGGGTACTCCATGGCTACCTAACAGCTACTTCAAAGGTTACGCCCAGTGAAGAAATTGGTTGTATGTATGTTGTTTGTGGTATCCTTGCTCTGATGTGTATCCTTACCGTTTTATTTTGTAAAATTTGGGAGGGGTGACGTTACAGGGATTGGCAATGGTCCCCTATCGGGCAAGTCAATGGCAAAAGTCAAAGAGGGCAAAAAAAACACAACTAGCAAGTTGTACCACAAGGCAAAAAAAAAAATGAAATGGCCAAAATTGCCCGAAAGGGCAAAAACCATGTGATAGCAAAACCAAGGTTTCTGTAACATCAACTGAGTTTGGTTTTGACTAACAAAGTGTAAAAAATGTATTTGTAATTTTTTATTTTTTTTATTTTTTGGAGGGGGATTTTTTTTAAAAACTTGATGAAGAGAATCTGGCGTTTTTTGACACAGATTGGGGGGGGGGGGGGGGGGGCCTACCTAATAGATTAAATTCTGGGGTTATATCGTGTTTTTAATACTATTCTGATGGCTCATTTGTGATATACTCCTGCTAATACCTTTCTAGTAACCAATTAACAATAAACCGATACTCCATAATCATTTTAAGGATTTCAGTAGCCAAGAGCTCTCCCATTAGCCTCTAGAAGTTCTCAGGTTTAACAGCACTAAGTGTGTTGCCATTACAACTTTCCAAGTGTGGAACTGGAAAAGATGCCCCCCACTTGGCCAAGGAAGAAGAAGAAGAAAAACAAAAGAACCAAAATAGGCCCCATAGAAGGTATTAAAAATAAAACACATTTCTTTTACAAGCCTCGGTGATCATGCCAAAGATAGGGTTTTATCATAAATCTACAATGAGAAAAGACAATTTAATTAAAATAACATTAAGAATGGGTTTGTCCAACTACTTTTAAGAATATTTAGGTTTGGGTATTATATGTGGGTAGCCCAGACTACAACTGCTACCATTTGGTTTAGGAGTGATGAAAACGGCAAAATGTTGTGGAGCTTTATCAAAACCTGTTGCATCAATACTTTTGGGTAACTCAACAGATTTCTCTGCCAGATCCGCATCCTCCAAAAAAGAAATTCACTGCAGCAGTTGGATCTTAAAATGCAGGTTATTGGTGATTTGATGTGAGCAGAATGGTTTGTTTTCAAAATCATAGAAACTGATGATAAAGAATCACATCTTTATGTGACGTCACCATCTTCCCAATCACATCTGATGAGAATCACCCGCATACGGAGATAAAACCACGCTGTTGAAAGTCATTTATTATGACAAAACAGAAAAAAAGATATATCACGCAACACAATCTGTGCCTGATTAGGAGTAGGTTTTTTCGATGATACAATCTGTCTGATTGGCTCTAAACAGGACACCAACAGAGATAGTCTTCTGAACCCGAACAATCAAAAGAGTGTTCGATATCTTGTGTATACCATACTACCATTCTTACAGTAAGTCTGATTTGTTCAATAGATGATATACCTTCAAATAACCAACCCAAATAGTGCCTAAGTTCAAACTGTTTAAAAAAATAGGAAAGACTAAATTGCATGCGGCACCAAACAGCTGTGAATATTCGTTTAGAAAGAAATCCAACATGCTCAAAATCAGTTGATACTCAAAAAGACGTAACCCCTACTCTCTCTCAAAAACCACTCTCATCTTCACTAACTTATTCTTTTACATTATTCACAAAATTGGCTTTTGGGGAGGATAAATCCACTGATTTGAAAGCCTTTTCATATCATTTTCTTGTTTTTTAGTTGAATTTCAAAATTAAACTCACATTTTTTGGTTCATTAGACGGGAGGCCTGCAGATGCTTTATAAAAAATAGCTAAAATATTACAGGAAGGATTAGAATCATGATTGTATCGTCCAGGGCAGTCAAGTCAATCCATCACACTTGGAAGGGTGGAATTGATTCACAGACAAAATATCTCAAATTCGCTAAATTGAAAGACGTCATTTAAGTTCACCCAAAATTAGGCTACATATTAATTCTTTTCCCTTGATCTCAGATTGAAGGTCTCGCTCGTCACCCTGGTTTCCGTACTTGGGGGATGGGAATTGGGGGAGTTTCTTGGAGTTAACAGTAGCAGAAAACTGGGATCACAATATATTTCTTATGATTGGATGAACAACTGCAATGTTAACTGCTGGGCCATCTATGATACAATCGGTCTGATTGGCTCATAACATAGAGGACACCGCATGAGATAGCCCTCTGATTTACCAATCAAAATAGTGCTTCTATTTCTTGGTGTAAACCATACCACCTTCTTACAGTATCTCTCTATTTTATGCTCATTGCATGATGTTACCTTCAGTAACAATCAAATAATACTTAGATGCTGATAGAAATAGGCAGGTATTCTCAGGGGTTAAATATAACAACTGTTTTTATCATGACAATTAAAATGTATTTTTTTTCACAATAAAATAGCCCTGTCTGTTGCTATGTTACTGTGATAACGAACAAAAAAATGAAGAAATCTGTGTAACAAAAAAAAAGAATAAGAAAAATGTAATAATTAGTACCCTAGAACCCACTCGCATTGTTTTGTAATAAGTTTCTGACAAGTAGACGAAAATGGGTAAAATTGATGGTTAGGAAGCCTTTTACAGCGAGAAAAAAAATCGGTTTCCATGGCAATTTATATGAACAGTACCCTAATTATACTTGTGACAGAGAATTTTTCAAGCAAGTGACTGTTCTTCACAATTGTAATGATAATATTAAAACAAACCAAACATCGTCCTGCCACATATTTAATGACTTTGGGTGGGCGTGGTCCACCACTTATGGTACGGTATTCCCCCTTTGGCGCCGGAGGTTCCTCAGTTCTATTCCTGGCGGGGCCACTTGCTTTGATTTAATTCGGGTACTAACTTCTGGATTTGATAATAACTATTGATTAAAACTGAATTCCGCTCTCGCCCGTGGTTTCATTTACACTTGGGCAAATGAAAGCCATGAGAATACGCCTTCCTTTGAGGGACCTTCAGCCATCATCCCAATACATGAAGAATCCTGTCTGTACTGTAATACAGCCAGTTTTTGATAGGAGTAGGGTGTAAAGCCCTTGGCTGTCCCAATCCATCCTGGAACCCTGATCATCATTGAAAGCGTGTCGAACAATGAATGATCTACCCAGGTTAAAAAATACATTAATAACTAAACTTCCACGATTAAGTTCTGGTACGATTTAAATGTAATGTTACAAATTTCCCAAATCATTGAAAAATGGAGAGTGCCTTTTTATGTACCAGTAACTCGCAATTAAATGCAAGCAGAAAAAATAACAAAGGCCAGAACACCGAAATAACTAATTTTGGGTATTGCTTGATGAAAACATGTCAATGCTGAACAAGTGAAAAAAATTTGGTCGTCCGCTCATTTTTTCAAATTCGTAACATCAACTCAATCAGAAAATTTTGCTCTGACGACCTAGCCCTCAATCTTGTTCATGCCTTCTCACCTCCCGACTTGACCATGGAAATGCTCTTTTGTATGGAATTTCTAACAACCTTCTTTGATAACTTGCAGCAAACGACAAATGCAGCGCTCGTGTTTCTCTCATAAAACTCGCAAATTATGATCACATCTCCAACTCTTATGCAAACTTCATTGGCTACCATTCAGACAACGGATCCAATTCAAGATTTGCTGCTACGGAAAAGCACTAAATGGACTTGCACCATCTTACTTAATGATCTTCTTACAGCCATACTTGCGCAACCCCGGACTCCAGATCGTCAGATAAACTTCTCTTGTCAGTACCCAGAACCTATCATCATTTGGTGATAGAGCTTTTTTTCGTGTGCACCAAATTGTGGAACTCACTGTCCTATAAACTTCGATGTTTTTTTCATTTAATGACTTTAAGAACAGGCTTAAGACATATTTGTTTCAATTTGCCGTTAATGTTTAAATTATGCATTGTCCATTATGCCTATTTGACTCTTCTAATGTACGTTTGTTCAAAACCATTGATTTGTATGTTTTTGCTCCTCCTTCAGGTACTGTTCAATGTTGAATTATTGTTTCTCTGTTTACTTGTTTTTGTAAACTCTTTGTTCAGCGCCTCGGACTAGGTTGCCTAGATAGATGGCAGCTTTATAAATGCTATTATTATTATTATTATTATTATTAATATAAACAGCAAAAAATAACTGCCAAATAAAAACCCCCGTGGTGGAATGGGCCAATACCATAAAATCTTAGCTCAAAGGAGCAAGACAAAATGGGCAAAATATGAGGGGGAAAAACAGTTATAGAGTCTTTACACTCCTGCCTATGCTAATACCTTTTGTAGCTAGAAGTCTTACAGGATATTAACAGCAGTACTCCATGCTAATAAACATTGGTCCCTTAGGTATTTTCCTAGAACAGCAACACGAATCGCATGCCGCATGTGAAATTGAAGGCTTCGCCACTACCTTTTCCCGTCAATGATTAATTGCTGGTCACATTTACTACCCTTGTTACTTTCTCCATATATTTAAACTTTTCTATGTGTGAGTACCCACTTCTAATCAACTGATGCTAACATGGTGCATGGTGTATAGGGACTAGCAATTCCTGCTATCAAATTTTGCATTATGCCAAATTGTTTTTCAATTTTAGGAGTGCTTGGTTGGGAATTGAGATACTCTTTTCAATAACAGGGCAGGAGTTTTCCCCCAGCAGACTGATACTAACTATTGGAATTTTTTTTATTTTCCTGCAAATTAATTGGTGTAATATTGTTGTTAAACACTGTCGCAACTCTTTTAAAAGTTGTTACTCAGTGCTTTACATGGGCAGGTCCACACACAGTTAAAAGGTTATTATTGTTTTACCACCCAAAATTGTATTTGCTTGTAACGTGCTCCCATGTGAAATTAACAAATGTTTAAAACCCCTACAGTAGTAAATGGCTGTTTGAAATAATTAAAAAAAATACCTACAGAGATTTAAGAAGGGGGGCCAATGTTACTAATATTCAGAATGAAAGATGGCCACAGATGTGTCTGCCCATTTTTGCTGCAATCAAATGTCTATTATTTGTCTCAAAACGGGAGTCACAGAGATGTCAAATGCAATGACATTTCAGGTTTTCAAAGATTTACTTAGTGTTGCAGAAAGGATTAGAAAGATTGACTCAACACTTTTGAAAATATCATCTGCTCTTCTCTATACTTGGGGTCAAAAACATCTATTAAGATATATTGTGTTCTCAAACAGTAGTTCCACTGAGACATTGGCTTTATGGATTGACTTATTACAAGGATTGACTTATTATAAGGATGGTCTGGGAAGGAAAGGTCTACAAATAACTAAACACTTCAAAAGATCCTCATTTGTTTCTCATAATTTGGGATCAAAAGCAATAAATTAAAGACAGGAGGAGTGAGTATTTAACATTTAACGACACAATCAACACTAATCCCACCAAACCACACTGTGATGGGGTTTTAAAAAAGTGAACATAGCGTAAAATTAGGTTAAAATGTAAAAATATTTTTAGTATTTTAAAATATTGACTCTTTGAAAGCAAATGAAAAAAGCTACCTCTCACAGGCCTGAACTATCGTGTCATTTTAGATATTTTATTTCAATTCACTTTGTATTATCATATACACGTTAAGGGAAGAAGGCCCTTTTTTAAGATGCATGAGAAACACGGAGTACCCGGAGAAACCTGCCAGTCTGAGTATTGACGGAAAACCAAACACCTGAAATCGCAGGCCGACCGAGTGTTGACCTTGGACCACAGTGGTGTGAAGCAAGGGAAGACCCAGTGCACTAACCCACCCTCGCGCTCCCATAGAAGACAGGAGTAGAAAAAATAAAAAAGATAGACACAGAAAGACAGACAGAGCAGTCAGACAGATAGATGATGATAGGTTTCCAGATAATTACAGAGAGGGGCCTATAGTTCAGCTTATGCCTATCAGCGACCTCTACTAGAGCCTCAATTATTATCCCACATGGAGGAAGCTATATGGTTGCACTTTTTTTGTTATTAAGCAAATTGTACAGACTTATACATAAATGTCTAGAATGTCAAAGCATAGCCAATTCATAATTGCATACGTAAAATTGAAAACTCAATAAGGACACGCCTCAATATGGTTCAGATTTCAAAATCATGAAACTTTCCTACTGTTATTTATTTCACATTGGTGTTGAATTCAAGGGTATTGCATTCCACACCCCCGGTTTAACAAACAGTTCGACTTTTTCCTAATAACTGCAACTAATGGGCACTGGCCTGTGTGCTTATGCCATATCTTATTTATAGATTTCACTTCGATGCAAGCATCAATAACATATTATTATTCAGAATTTCAACATTGAAAACAGACCACGGTTTTAAAAAAGGTTGGCACCCTTGCCAGAGACATTTCCCACAGGGCAACTAATACCTTCCACCTTTCTCCCTTTAAAAATTGACTTGGATTCATTCATGGGGGGTCTATTATGTGGCTACGAGGCAACATTCATGGGTGTGTCGTAATTTACTTGAAAGAGTTATAAGACAACTTAATATCCGGACTTTGATAGGATGTGTATTTGCTATTGTAACCTGCCCTTATCAATGTGACACTTTCATTGTGGGTGTTTGGTGTTGTGTTGGATGTCTCTGACAATTGCATTTCCATGACATCTTTCTCGCGTTACATATTCAATTCCCATAATGCAAGTTGATGAACGTATGGAAATACACTATGTTGGCATAAAGGTTCACAGGGAGTCTACAGAAGTTAACTAGACTTGAGAGATTCCCTCAAATTTGACTTATTACTGAGTTTCTCATACAGGTTCTTTCTTCAACCGGTTGAAGGGCCACCAGGAGAGGTCACATGACAAAACATGGTGCAAATATTTCAAAATATTGTAGCTAGAAGCCTTAACTTGTGGCTCTGAAAAGAACCATTCTGGTGAAGGGCCACCATGATCCCCACCCCCCCCCCACCCCATAATCATGGTGCAAATATTTCAAAATATTTGAAATTTTAGAAGTTAAATGAATTTGCCATCAGGTAAGTTTTTACAAACTGTCAACGCTTTCATCACATGTAGCCCTGGCTTGTCTAGGACCACATACACTGGTGGAGTTAAACATGAAGGCCCCTTAATGGTGGCTAATGAAAAGAACCATTCTGGGGAAGGGTCACCATGAGAGGGTCACAGGATCACATCATGGTGCAAATATTAAAAATAATTGGATAGGGAAAAATTTTAATGAATTTACTATCAGGTAAGTTTAAAACTGTGAAGCTTTAATCACATGTAGACCTGGCTTCTTTGGACAAATACCATGGGGGCTATGAAAAGAAACCGTCTTACAAATGAAGCCCTTCCTGTCACAGATAAGCTTTAGATGGATCTGATAATGTTTCACTGAAAAAATCATGGTTTGCACTATGGATAGTAATTGACCAGTACCATCACCATCGTCTATGTACCATCAGGTTAACAACAAACAAATGTTGATATAACATAATGGCTCATATGAAATGATCATTATGACAATAACCATAAAACCCTGCTATGGCAAACAGCGAAACCAACTCAAGCCTGTCCCATCTCCAAACAACAAATCCTTGATGCATTGATTACATTGTTATTTCTACTTCTTCGTACAGCAGTTAATGGATGGCTGAATAGGCCCGAGGGTCACATGTTGGTTTTGTCATCTCCGAAAGAATTTTCTGACGATTGGTGAGATGTAATGTCTTAATAAATGACGGTGGCTTAACACGCAAGCTATTAAATGTTATGTCATCATCTATTACGAAAAATTAAAGGCACACACCTGGAATCGCTAATCCTGATCATTGTTGACATATGCCAATCACGTTCAGGCGGTCCGGTAACTTTCTTTGCTCAACTAATGGTTCATGACTACTAATGATAAGACAAGAAATGATGGTTAAAAAAGTTTTTTGCGCATTGATCACAATCCGTCAGGCTTAAAACTTTTGTTTCTTATTCCCTGTTCAACAACAAGCAAGGAAAGCATTTGACCAATACCTATTT
>JAMKCH010033523.1:0-15820 GCA_023653785.1 Ophioderma brevispina
GAAAATTTTTGAATAATGTACCATATTTTCCCTATGAACAAGACATAGAGGCCTAGTTCGCAATCAAAAAGGGCATTTTAACATTCTTAATATTTTTTAAAATCCTGTCCTGTACTGTCTTGTAATGAGCCAAATCAGATATACTGCAAGAAAGTTGGGTTTTTTTTAAATTATAACCCCAACCGAATCAGTCTGGTTTTTTGCTACCAAGCTGTACAAATCAGCACATTGTTTAGTGAATTAAGTTATGCGCACATGCTGATTTAAGTTTTGTGCTGGCTTTGGTAATTGTAAAATTTTGAGCGCACTGATTTGTTTGCTTGTTTAGGGCAAGGTGCATCTGTTAGCACTTTCTATATTTCTTTCTATCTATCTATAGATTCTCTTGCGCATTTTTAGCACAATAACGGCCACTGTATCCTGTTCAAAACAATTGTTCATGATCTAAAACCTTTTCCTTTTCCTGCATTTAGCATAGCTTTACATCAACTGGACAATATTGCAAGTGGGCAATGTAGAAACTCTCCAATATTATTTTTAATAATTCTCCCCTAACTGAGCATGCAGGTGAACTTGAAATTTGCACACACAAACCTTGTGATAAGGCCCACCTTCCGTAGTCGCTTACAATTGGAAGTAGGAGCACGAGATATTCTAATGGGCTATTAACATACCTATCTCCCCACTTAGAAATAATCACAATCATTTCCTAAATAATGGGGGGAGTTCCAAAACATCATTAAGTACCCACGTGGAATGAGATTCTGGTGTTTTGTATTCCGAGAGATACTCATCATACCATTTTCAACCCATCAACTACAGTATTAACAAGCCTTTTATGTACAAAACAGCCCCCAAATTATGAGTAACCTTGTCCCAAGATAAAATCAACTTTAATGCAACCCCTTTGTACACTTCCATCATACCTACAGATCCTACAATGTATTTCCTTGAAACAACATCCTATTGGTGAATTCATCCTCCTCAATCCACCAACACAATAACCAACATCAAATAAAATCACATACCCATTATCTCTCAGAACACCCTCTCATAAGATGAGGTACCCATATGTACTAGTAATTCCCTTGTTTCATAAACCCAGCTCTTAATTACCAACTACACATACCCAGATGTATGTGGCCCTGCCTTACTCTAATATCACTTGTTAGTTCGGAATCACATCTAACCCTTTTCACTACTTTTTTCCTCCAAACCCACGCCCATATCATAAACACACCACTCATCTACAACTACACATGGCATAAAACCAATTAATCCAAACCTAGCTCATATGTCACCAAACATTACCCACATTATTCCTTTGCATTGCAGTCATCACCACTACTCTTTTGACATAAAGCTGGCAACAACTTTCAATATTCAAAATAACCGATCTAGTTTTCTCCATACCTCTTCTGTTTCACGCATCATGGCAGTTGGGAAATCGAGGAATTAGGCAATACCTGCGCAATCATGTGTGCGTTTTGTTCGCGGCTTGTTTTCTCCACGCATGTTTGTGTGCCTGCTAGTTAGCATTTTCCTCCCAAAATTTCAAACTTTTTCAATAATATTGAATATTTAATATTATTTATATCAGGGATCCGTCCCCTTTTTATTTACTGACGGGGTAAAGGAAAAAAAAAAAAACTTTTGGACTTTTGAACGCAAGTTTGGTTTGAGTCAGCCTGATATAAATATTAATACTATTGATGGCTTTTCTTCGTATGATACAAAATATATTGCATTCGCTAGAAAAAATTGTACTCATCTTCGAACTCATACAATATTTTTCTACCACCACCTCGTGCAATATATTCTTGTATCATACTCAACGCCATTCAATATTATATAATTAATTGAAATGCAATTGTTTGTATACCAACACCTCGCTGAGAATGCCCCTTTAATACTGCAAAACTCTATAGTAAATCCAATGCTGGCAAAATATTCATATAATACTTCTGCATAACAATGGTGTAGAATGTACAGTTTATCTCTAATAAATTGCCCTAGAGTACACTTTGCCTCTAATAAAGCCCCCCCCCCCCCCAAAAAAAAAATATTATACAAGAGTATATGTGGAAATTCTTTAAAACGGGGTGTCATAGCCGTTTGTATGTGAGAGGATGGTATACTGCATCCTTATTAAATGTGATGTACACCAGGGAATTCAACTAGTTTAAAGTTGCAACCAGAGGAGTTTGCACTAACACAAACATGCCATTTTGCTTTAACACCTGCACTGTTCTATTTCCTCAAGTAATCAGAATCGTAAAATTTATCATTAACAACAGCACTTGAAACTCTAAAATAAAGATGAAATACATTAGCTTCATTTCACTGGTATCCATATAAACACAGTCCCAGTGGTCTAGTGTAAATCTCTGCCTGATAGCGAGAGGACCAGTTCGAGACCGCGCATCTTTCGTCTTTATTAATTCGCCGTTCTCCCTATTTCCTTCTTCTTTTTTTGCTAATAAAATGCTAGACACTCACTCACATCTACAGATGTCACACAACCCAATTCTGATGACCTTACAAACTTGTCAACCTGTTACACACAAAAGCGGTAAGAAAAAAAACGTTTTCCCCAGTCCCGTTTTTCAAAATTATTTTATATTTGACATTTTCTTATTTTTAGGGATTTTAGTCCCGATTTTTTTTTTTGGCCCCACAATGCACACAGCCAAAAGATTTTGGAAAAGCCCATGTGCGCGAATTCCAACAATTTTCATCCCTGTGGACTAGAGCCCTGCGGGGCACCCGAATACACGAAATTCCCCGGACCGGACCCGACCCGGACCGGACCGAAACCGAGGGGCGGGGTGCATTTTAGCACATTATTACCGGTCCGGTACGGGGATCCTTTGGACGGGTCGGGTTAGGGTCGGGGCTATGTGGCTTTCGGGCCGGGGAACTAATTTAAGCGTTAAAAGATCAGAGCACATATATGAAAATGTATCTGGGATTGTCCTGGGTTTCATTCTAATTCGGCAAGATTCACCGTCGCATTTTTACCGGTACAGTGCGGCCTTAAGTGTATGCAATTGGGAGTGCCCGCCCCAGTTCTTCAAATGGTTTGTCCTGCAATCACCTACACTACATGCCCATGCCAGCATACTTAAGATCTGCGTAAATTTAATGACGTCATATGGATTGGATTCTAAATCCATTTCAAGTTAAAATCCAAAAGTGCTTTGCTGGCGTTCATACACTAGTTCCGCGAGTTTGCCAGTTTCATTATCTTTGAAAACATTCTCATAATCATACAAGCACACTGCGGCGCTTCCCCCACTGATCTCTACCCAGATCAATGCGCTCCCCCATATCGGCTGAAGATCTTCACTGGTTCTTGCAAAACTGTGTAATTTCACCCTGTAATATTGAAGTAACGCGCGACAGCACCACCGAATTCCTTGAGTCGACAAAAGTCGCATCTGATCTGTTCTGATTATGACATTTGAAACATTGCCTTTATTTTAAAAAAATATAAACATGACCCATATCTAGGGGACTTTTTAAAACGTTGAAAAATTGGGCCCATGTCCCTAGGGGATTTTTGCGAAAACTAACCCAATTGGAACTTGTATACTATCATAATGTCTATGATACTATAGTGCTCCCTTCACGACAACTGCGCTTGTTTAATTTCATTGTTAAAAACATTAAGGTCATCCGTCAACATCACATTTCGCATTCACGGATTAGTCCTACATTTACACCAAATTTTTGGTCAATTATATACTTTTGATTTCGGAAAAGGTCAACTTTGACCAGAATGACAATGGCGCGAGTTATCCGTAATCAATTTTGAACATATAGGGCCCGTATTCCAGAACCTTCCTGTTAGCTAAACGCGATTTTAGCTTAAAACTCGCCGTTAGTTAAAATTGCGTTTAACAAAACGCGTTTTAAATAGTTTTTTAACCATTTGCTTACTTAAACAGAGTCTTTACATCAAATACATCGTCGTTATTTAAAGACGCTAACTTCAGTGTATAAAGGCAGTATTGTTTTAATGGTCGAACGCACAAGTGTTATTATGGCTTTCCCGTAGGTTTAATGTGCTACACCACCTGGGCGAGAATTGGCGTGCACCATTGCTGTTTTCAATTGGAGTGTGCAATGACCCGTGCATTTGGTGAAAACACCCACTAAACACTGCTTAACCCTCGTCAACCGAAGGGGGGGTGGTTCCCACCCCCTCTTCAGGGTTTTTTTTTTTTTTTTAAAAAAAAAAAAAAACAACCCCACCCCCCTTTTTTGTGCCAATTATTATGTCTTGTCATTTGACCGGTTCCGCTCCTTTTAATCCAAAACCAACATCCACCGGGTATAGGTAAATACGGGTGATCCCAAAGTGATCGATAGGGGGGGGGGGGGGGTGGTAACCACCCCTCCTCGGAAGAGAAGTACCAACATGCCTAAAACAACGCAGGAACATCACAAGATCACATACACTTGATTTTGGTACCAATAGAGAGCTATGTTCCTCCTCTTTCCTTTGATACCAAAATGGAGTAAACCCCAAAACATGCCTAGCATTACGTCACTATGACGTCATAAATTCGCATGTCAGCAAAACTGCCATTTCCTTAACACACACAAGTGGCAAAATAAATTCAATTTTTTCGCCAAAAAGGTTGAACAAAAATCAGATTTTCATTCAGGCGGTTTTTTG
Source organism: Ophioderma brevispina (assembly GCA_023653785.1). Classification (NCBI taxonomy): domain Eukaryota; kingdom Metazoa; phylum Echinodermata; class Ophiuroidea; order Amphilepidida; family Ophiodermatidae; genus Ophioderma; species Ophioderma brevispina. The sequence continues at coordinate 4,685 of JAMKCH010033523.1, forward strand.
ACTCTACTTGATGGGAAAAAAAAAATGACTAGTGTATATCAAGAAAATCATTTTTAGGAGCTATAATAGTGTGTCTGAGGTTCCGCTAAAAATTGCGAAATATCAATTTTCCACCCTATAATTCATATTTTTCGTACTTTCCTCACCATATGACGTCATGGTGGAGTCATAATGGGATGTTAGACGATTGGTACCATGGAATCAGAACGCTAAGCTATCCTTTTGGTACCAAATTGTACGGAATCCGGGTGTTCATACACGAAATTCACAGGGGGGGGTGGTAACCACCCCCCCCCCTTAGGGAGTTTTTGTTACAAAAATGGCTCAGGTAGACGATGGTTAAACTATCCGTACTAGTTTAAATTTCGATACATTTTGCGAGTTAAAATTGCGTTTAACTTAAAAAATCCTTTCGGAATTGCGTTTACTGTAATCATACGTTTATCTCATATCTCCCATTTTAAACGTTTGTTTAGCTTAAAACGCGCTAAACACCTTGGGAATACGGGCCATAGTCGGTGCCATGTGTGTTTCCCGTGGGCTTTGAATGTTTATTTTAAAAAATCGTTAAAACTTTTTTTTAATTATGATATTATGATTGAACAACAAAAACATTATGGTGCCAATTTTTTCGAGTGTGTGTTCACCTTTTAAATGAATTAATATGACGTCATATTTCAAAATTAAATATACCAGTACACAATCAACTCACCTTTTATACGTCCTTTTATCATTCTTTAACTCAGTTGAAATGTTAAAAATAATGAAAAAAGCAGCATTCCAGCAAATACGCAAGATGGCGTCCCAAAATGAAAATTTAAAAATGCGGCATATGGGGGCCAAAATAATCATTAAATGAGGAAAAAACACACATAGTTTCACGAGATAAGCCAAACTGTTATCGAGCATTAGCTTGCTTCAGATCAGGTATGGCACGATAATGTCTCCAAAAGTTCCATCAAATGGGCAACATTTGTGTAATAATTCACAACTATTGTCAGCCATATATTTAATATCATCTGGCCTTAAATGCCTTGTCTTCAATTCGTTAAGTACAATTTACCATCTGGATATATTTATTTTATATTATCCAGAACTCACCATAGGACGAAGTTTATATGAAACCATATAACCTTGCAATTAGAAACTCATGTCTAGTATATTTTGTGGTTTTGTGACCAACTTCAATGAAAAATATGGCAATATTCCGTTCCGTTTTAAAGTGCTTTAAACCTACAAATTGCCATGTATTTTTTTTTACTTTTTATAATTTGTTTATGTAATCTTTATAACGATATGAATAAAGTAATATTATTGTAAATATCGGTGATAAATACATGTCCATACCCCCATTTCATACTTTTCAAATAATTTTTCGGATGATTACATATAATAGACATAGGGTATTTGTAGCTTTGGAAAAGTCTGAAACGACAGACGTATTTGTCACCATCTGGGATTTCTCCATAGTTATCAAAACGGAAACGCCAGACATGAGTTTCTAATGGTCCAGGTACAAATCTTACCCGTTAATATACAAATTTGGGATGGTATAAACCAAATTTATTACATTTAATATGATAATTTTCAGGTTTTATCTTCCAAATGCGCCCGTTTTGGCCGCCATTTTCAATTTGAGAGACGTTGTTCAGGTGGAAACGCCAGATATAATAGTCTGTAATGGTCAAAGGAATATATCGACTTTGTTCAGTTGAACCTTCATGGTATTTGAGCGTTTTCTACGATGTTTTTTAATGACGTCATGTTAATTGCATAAATAACTATATTATAATGCGCAGAAAAATTGGCACCATTGATTATTTGATCAAGTGGTTAATTATATTGGAATCCAATGCAAATAGAAAAACACTAAAGGCCCACGGGAACCACTTTCCCTTACATACGGACACAACTAGTCACGTAATACCAAGTAGCGCGGTAACACCAAGACAATTGAAATCTGAAACTTCACAATTCACATGGACTCGTTCTAAGAATTGACGTGAGCATCCGGTCTGGTCTATAAAAAAGGCGGTCCGGTCCATTAAAAGCTAAAGCCGTCCGGGTCGGACGGTTTGCCTTAAAAATTAATCGGGTCGGGTCGGGGCGATACCCCGGGGTAGTCCGGGGTCGAGGTAAAAAAAATCTTGGCCCCGCAGGCTCTCGGTGTACACCCATCAGGTATAAAGGAGGTTTTTTGGGAATGTGTAACAAAACTCTAACTTAACTACTTGGTTGGTGCCTTACATCCTTTAGTGTGCACGTCAATTCAATACAGAGAACATCACTATATTGGCTAAAAAATGTACTTTTTTGTTAATAACAAAATATATTGAACATGCTTGCAAGAAACTCTCACAAATTGTATTTCAAATACCATTCCTGGAAAGCAGATACATCATTCCGCCAGGGCAACAGATGTGGCAACTATCATCACTTCCAAGTAGCCTACTATGGGGGTGTGACCATTAACTACAACACTAGCCCACTTGTTTCTAAATCAACGAAAACATTCTCAATTCTAGACACCTCGACATGCCATAGTCTCATCCCTCTACAAGTTAGTAACCTACGCATGTAAACCAGTATTCTGGTCCGCTTGTCAATTCTGGGTATCATAAACACTTTCAGATATTAAGGGTATAGGCTAACCATTGAAAATTTAAGATTACTGGATAACACCTGTGGGAGGCTTTTAGCTTTATATGCCTACTTAAAAACCTGCCCCTGAAGAATAGCCTGGTTCTTTTTAAAAACCTTTTTGATTGTAGAATCATGGAATATTATACAGGTTGGGAGACCTGATCTACAGTCTCGGCACAGATGTCACCCCCACTTTATTCCATAAAATTGAGATTTGATATCAGAAGAAGTACGTGCTATTTTTCTCATACCCCAGTGAAATTTTTTTAAAGCCAGGAAAGTGTTACTTATTTATTTCGTGAACAAAAATGTCTCCAAAGTGGAATGCCACATTTTTTATCCACACTTCCTACAGTGTGTGATATGGTTGGGGGTTTGTCAGTTTAATGTCTGTCGAATTCTGTGCTATTTAGGGGTTTCTTATGAAATTACAAGTAAGGTGCTAGGGGTATACTACTTACCAGTTGGTGTCATACTCATTGAGGACATTATTCCGCATAGCCAACAGTAGCTCAGGGATGTCCTCACAAACCCACCTGCATAATAGAACATGGGTTTCTTTGTTAAAAACAAGGTGGTCAAACTAGCCCATATCATATATAAAGTTTGCATAAAATAACCAATGGCACAGATTTTGCCTACTTCCTGAAAAATCCCTTTTGCTAGTAACAACTGTATACTTCGGCCAGCCTGAACTAAGTAGTGATGTCATAGCTTTTACGCAGTCTTAAACATGCCAATCGCAGTAAGCCGCAGCTGTAATTGTGAGCGTACAAATTTGGTGTGCGTGATACGCATGCACAATGACTGCGCAAGATATGACATCACTCCTTAGTTCAGGCCGGACAAAGTATAGATACATGTACATAGAACATGTAGGTGCCACTCTTACCATGTATGCCTTGTGAGGCACAAATTGTGTCAATCCAATTTAAAACAAAACAAGCAAATTGAAAAATGGTATACACTGTCTGGACTGAAGTTTGGAGTGACTACGCATGCATACAAGACCCAGTACCGCATTAAGTTGCAGCAAACTTTGACTTATGCGCATGCCTAAAGTTAATGCTCTGTAATGTATGCTCGAGTAGAGTCCAAATGTAGTAAATGTACACTGTACATGCCTGATGGCGGCACTAAATCTAAACTAACCCCAACACGTCAGAACGGCAATAACAAGCAATTAGGTAACTTCAGTTGCCTTATACTGCTCCTCGGACGTCAACAACTTTTTTAGACATTGCTGGCCGTTGCCACTGAAATGCTTTCCCCTCGGAACACCCATTAATGCTGTCTATAATTGCCCCTTGGCCCTTTCCCGAGGAGATCGCAAAAACCAACCATTTTCTATTGCCGTTAAGATGTCCCCGCATTAACATGTAGTTGTTCAGTTGCCATTTTGTATCCCATCATGCACTACCTTCCCGAAGCCCGCCTGGTTTCCTCCGTGTTTACGTACGTTGGACCTTCCAATTTTGGCCGATGTGCCAAGGTTAAATTTGCGAACCCGAAGTAGAGCGTACACTCCGTCATTGCTTTTTCATTGCCCTTTCGTCCGTCTCCCCTCAGAAGGCAGGTGAAAACCAATTGCTATCTATTGCCATTGTGATGTCTTCCCCTCAGGAACCCATTGCTGCCTACTGCCGGTAAGACTTCAAAGCTAGTTCCGCCATTTTTTTGCTGGAGAGAAAATGGCTCACCGGTAGTGCAAGGCACTAATTGATTGGTATGGCTGGAGGGACTTCAGGAGACACTTTTGAATTGCCTTCTATTGCCGTTCTGAGTTCTGACATGTTATATAGCGGGCGACCCCCCTGACGTGTTAGGGTTGAATGCTTAAATTTTACTGAAGTTATAATACAATCTTGAAAGTCTTAAAGTACTCTTAATTTCAAACACACATGAATGCAGTTCTAAGAAGGAAATTCCACACTTACTTGATAGTGTCAACAATTTCTGTGGCTCCATCATTTTTGTCCTGCCATGAAAAGCAAGAGGTAAAATCTAATTTAGACATTCTGCATACAACTGAAATTACTAATTAGCATATTACACAGGTAAAGTACATGTACAGGCTTCAATCCCTCCTGATGACACTGAAACAATGCTCACTCCATCACAAATCTTCCTTTTGTCCCACAAAAATTTGGACCTCTAACATGCATCCATGTGTAATACTCCATTTACCTTCCTCAAGTCAGTGACGTAAACGTTTTCAGAAAGCTGTTTTGCATGTGCATTCGTGCACCGCCTTTATTGGCGTGCTTGCGTACGCTAGCACTTAGAATCAACGAACTGGTCCAAAAATAAATAATTTAGCATTAAAACAGGTAGTTCAAATGTCTGCAGTGCTCATTTCAACTTTCATTTGAATGCTCCCATTCAATTGTACACAAAGAAAGTGCATTGACCCATGTACATTTGAATAGGAGCAAGTGAGGAACATTCAAATGAGTGCTACAGGCAAACTAAATGAGAGAGAATTATCGAATTTCTTGAGCAGGTCAAGTTTGTGATCATCTTGTAGCTGCAAACTAAAAAAAAAAGCGAAAAGAAAAAAGCGTTGGCGAAAAATGGTGAAAAGCGCCCTCACACTAAATTCTGACCTAAAACGTCAATTTTTAAGAAAACGCAATGTCCAATTTTCATGCAACTTTCAAAATCAGCTATCTTAAGCTCATCTACATAGACATCAAAAGCATTACAAAATACCTGTGAAAAGAGTAATTAGAGTAGGCACCGGAGTTCGGATCGCGCAAAACCCGCAAAAAAAAAATTGTGAATTTGGGGGTCTATCACGATTTTGTTGGTCCATCGCGAATTTTCATGATTTTGTAAAAAAAAACTTTTTAATGTTAATTCGCCAATCGCCAATAAACAAACACAAACTGATTATGAAATCATTATTAATATTATGTAAACGTCGGCAAAAATTGATGACTCACCAAGCTTCCAATAAGTGCAAAATATAGTCCAAATGTATTTATAAATCCTAGCATAGAACCCTACCTCTAACCTTGATTCGTTGCACACGGCCCACTGATGACCCGACCTATACCCATGCTATCAAAGCTATCAACGCGCGGTATCGGGTCTTTGTTCATAATTGGTTTATCCATGGGATAATCTCTTCGGAATTAAACAAATTTGGACTTCGGTAATGCGGAAGAGATGAAACACCATTTCCCACATTCAGGGGCAAGAGTGGAAAACCTGTCACGTCGGCCGGGGATTCCCCACTGGGATTCCCACGTGCGAAAGCAAATTATACTCGGGGATGTATACAAAGGCCTCAGCCCACGGCAGTACCCTCTACATCTGATTCAAATATTTTATTCGGAATAAGAAGGGAAAACTAATAGGTGATAATGATGTGCTTCTTGACATTTTTCAGCCGAGAAAAAAGTAAGAAATAGGAGGTTAACTTTTGAGTTTGAGCATGATTTATTTTTGCAAACACTTTCGTGTTCCTGGTTGACTAGCAGGGCAAAAACATTAGGAAAAGGATTGTTCGCGCTTTTTGACTTAAAAATCACGCATTTTTGTGCATTTCAAAAAACGGGCCGCGCATTTTGCCGTTTTAAATCGCGCAAAACTCTGGTGCCTAAATTAGAGGGAATTTCTGCTCAAATCCACTCCCACCACAAAATTAAAGGACATGACACAAGAGGGTGCTGCACACTTTTTTCCCGGACCCAAGGCAACAAATTTTGTCATTTCACATTGAGATAGGTATAATAGAATACAAAGAAACCCAGCCCTAATGAAAAGCAAAAATGACCCATTTATAGCCCACTCCTATTCCAAAACAACAGTTTTCCCCCCAAAGACAATATAGATCTAGTGTTTTTTCATTAAGACTCATATACCCCGCCAAATACATCTAGGAACATATGGGACAACTATTTGAAAACGGCCCACATGGCTCATAATTTGAAAGTTTGTTTACATGCTTCGATACTCTCAAAAGTTGTTAATTAGCAGATTGAGTACATAATAATGAACAAACAATCTGATTTTTGTAATTCTGGGACACGAATGATCAAAACACTGCGTACGGGTGGGTATTCAACCCTCGTAATGGAGTCCCTAGATGCAACCCTGATGACAGTCAACATTCATGACTGTGGTCAGCCTCATTAGGTCACTCATTGGCAAATTCTCTTATTATTATTATTCAGTGGGAGGTTTATTATATGTCTGGAATCAAATTTGAGATGCGTCGCCCTTCGGCCCACGTAGCCCGCAACAAAAGTACAATTGACCTCTGATGTTTTGGCCAATCCGCAAACAAACTACATTTGTAGGATGCCCTGTTACTAGGTCAAGTACAGCTGGCATACCAGTCAACGCACATCACCACTTTTAGCGACGCGCTCAGATTTGATTCCAGACATAATAGTAGTAAGCAAACAAGAACTACTCATTGGTTGCTCCCTATCTTATATGAAAGATATAAACTAGTGCCGTTGCCTCCACAAGTTTTTACGCGCGCACGGTAGTGGCACGCACCTAGGTACTGGTTTGGTTTTCTTTTTTTACAGTGGGGGAATATTTTTGCCTTTTCAATATTATTGAAATAAAACATAATTTTTGGTGATTAACACAACAAAACTAAATAGCATAAAAGATCGGATTTGGTTGGTTTTGCATTTGCCTATCCCATTAAGGACCCCAAGGCCAATATTTGATTGGATTGATTGAGCCCATATTTATTAGTCCAGCTACGAGTTGCAAAAATATTGGGCGAGACGTAACGAGCCCATTATTTCAAAACTCATAATAACCGGATCAAAAATAAATACTGGGCGAAAATCATCAATTTTATCATTATTATGTGTTTTATGTACAATACTAAATAGCTTCCACACTTGGAGCCATACAAATAATAATTATATAATATTGATGGCTTTGAGTATGATACAAGAAATATTGGCACCAACTAAGAAAAAATATTGTACGAGTCGAAGACAAACCATTCAATATTTTAGTATTATTTACATATCAGGCTACTCAAACCAAACCTTGCGATGACAGTGTTGCAGTCCAAATGGCACATTATAGGCGATCGTGAATCAAACCCCGCCCACACAAGTCTGAACGATCGTTCTAACTAAAATAAATACCCGGTCAATACAATTTAGAAAGAATATTGGATTGCACTCGGGACTTTTACCAAACTGTACGACTCGAAGCCTGATATAAATATAATGTGCATATGGAAGGACAGTCTATTTTTATCGTATACGTAGTGGAAAATAGTGTACTATACCCATCCATATACACATATTTAGTTCGCAATAATTGTAACTTGCCACCTTAGTTTCTGCTAGCATAACTTAACTCCACATTGGTCTTTAACATTTGTCATTACCGGATGTGGATTCTGCAAATACTACGTAATAACCTTGTGCCTCCCTCACCTACTCAACTTTTGTGGCTCCCATTCCGTCCAAACGAGTGGCAATATTCCTGCTTTCACTATCAATCACAGTTGACACCATATACCATGCGATGACATATGTGAAAAAATCTCAAAAGAAATATAAAATCCAAATTTTTTGACAACAATGCGAACTACGATCAACTACTTCAAGCGTTCCAGTACAACCGAGGGAAACCAGAAATGACAAGGCAACCAGAGGTTCAGCAATAACTCCATGGGTCACAACGTGTTCGTTTGTTTATCAACATGGATTAGTTCTCTCCAGTTTAGCAAACCTTAGGGCGAGGCAGAGGCGTGACCAATGCACTTTTCGTCTCGGTCGAAAAGTTTCCTGCTGACGTCATGAATTTTAGTCTCTTTCGCTGACTTCAATGGAATGCATTTCAAGTTAATCCTTTGACTAAGGTGGTTTTAACATTCCCGTTGTATTAATACTCTGCAATCACTTTCATTATCATCTATAAATGTTTTATATTGTAAATTGGGTTTGAGTAATTGTGATTCCTTAAAAAAACCGCGAGGTTGCCAACCCGGGGGAAATTAATATATTTTGGTCGGGTCTCATGCTCGCTGGCAAATGCGAAAATTCCCGCTGTATGGGGTAATGAAATTCGAAATAAGTTCTAGTCCTGGCAATGAGGGAGGGGGGATCCAAATTCATTTTCATAACTAAACATTCTTCGCCGGAAGTGTAAGCCTATATTAAAATTAACATAACCTAAACATAATTTCATCAAAATAACACTGAGTGTTTTTTTTTTTTTTGTGTGTGTGTGTGTGTGTGTGGTGGAGGGTGTTTGTGTTATGTGTGTGTGTGTTTAAGAATATTTGCTTATTTTAAACCGCAATGCTTTATATAATAAGAACATGTCTAGCAAAGGGGTATAATTTTCATTGACATTGATCTGTTTGTGGTCCATTTCACTGAGAACTCGTAGTCGCAATATATACATGGCCTATATATATGGGTACCATTTTCAAAATCTATAGGTACCCTAAAAAAAAGGAGATCCCCCACCGGGTTAACAGTGTGACGTAAATCCGTGAAATTCAATACTGGTCCACGTCCGTCACAACCCACTTCTTGGGGTACACGATATGTCATCATGGATGTCATGTTATAATAAAAACGTACGAACCAAATAAACCATTGTCAGGCAGGGCGGTTTTTGTTATTTTTTTCGATCTTTGGAATGTTTGTTACGTTCACGAAATATGATAGGCCTATATTTGACTTCCGAAAAGTTATATATCATGGATAAATATACGTATACTTAAAACATGTCAAAAAATTCTTCATAATGTGGAAAGCACTTCTCAGGTTCAAGTAACAAGCCTAATCAAACTTTCAATAGCCAAAGTTGTTTAAGAAAAGCCCGTTACTTTAACCACCGCTTTTATTCAAGATTTGAAGAATGTTCTTATGCTTTGTCATATTATTTTTGGAAGTTTTATAGATATTATAAAAGAAATACCTTAAATCGGGGTATTGACATCTTCTTTCTTCGCTTTCTTTTCTTTTCTTCAACCAGACGTTTAACGTCGAAGGACATATGCGATCCATTCCCGATAACCTCCCCATTGTATATACCTCCAAGATGGGAAGAATTGTGCTGGCAGCAATCCTATTCAACGCGACATACTATTTAATTGGATGTTTTTTATTGTCATTTAAATAATCTTAATTTGAAATTTAATGTAACACATATTGGATGGGAAGTTAGGTATCAAACCATTACAATTACAAATGAATCGTTTGGTTAGGTGATACTTCAACAGGGTATTTTCTTTTAAATTCCTTTCGAATATAATTGTATGACCCTATCCCAATGAATTATCACTTGAAAAAAGGTGTATATTTTTAAAAAAAAATAGTAATTGAGTTTGTAGTCGAGTTAGCTCATTAGAACAACTATCAGAAGAAATAAACCGTTTATTGAGTTTCTTTTTCATTCGATCAATTCTTTATAATAGAAATGAATTTTCGAGAAATAACAACCCAACAGAACTGAATAAATGAATAAACCTAAGTAAGGTTCAAAATCGTCAGTGAGTTGTGAAAAATCCGCCTCATCCTTCGATCAATGTGGCCCACACCCCATGGTATGTTAACTTCCGATCAAATGTCACATTTTTCTCTTCACGCCGGTTTCAAGCCAGTCTTGCCCGAGAAAGGTTGTTTCCCAATAAAAAATTATGAAAATTTCTATTCTACTGTTTTTTTTCGAGAAACTTCGGAGTTATTATCTCTCTGAAAGGTATATATTATAGAAGGAACATATACCAACTCGATTCTGAATTGCTTGTGATATTTTTGTTCGTCTGCAGTGTGAAAAGTTGGCTCTTTGAATTGGCTGTAAACACGCTAACAGGCAAAAAGGTATTACGTATGTCTTTGCCATAACTCTTGCCACCTACAACCTTTAACATTGGACGTTTATCTTGGCGTCAAGTTCCAATCACAGGCCTATGAGTTTTGAGTTCATAAATAAGTCTCACTGGTGCAATCATGTGAAGTCAACTAAGACAACGCTGCTTAAATCTTACTGAAAACACTTCTGACGCTAATCAATGCATGTGGTTTGTATAATAATTCCCCCAACAGGATGTATCCTTACATCAGCAAACCTAATCAACCATAACAATAAAATTGTCCTTTTGAAATCGTCAGTTGCCTCAACTAAGCCAGATCTTGTTGATGTTTGAAAATTAGCACTTCCGCTATACGAGAGCAAGGTTCAAGGGTCACAACTTTGTGCGAAAAGCAAGCCGTCGATATACTTCAGTTCGCAGTGAACGATTGGTCCTTGCGGCAACCAATATGGACCCAAGATCAGTGTTATACGCATACTCACATAACGCAGAAATCGCTACTACGACTGGAAGTAATATACCTTATACCTTGACCTGTTTGAACCCAAACAAGCGTCAACGTTAACAGCGGTTTAAAAAAAACCCCCGTAGAGTTGGGCTTTGGACTTAGGCCTCCGAATAAATTGGAGTACCCAAAATTGATTGAACAATATCACCTTTTACAGATTTTTCTA
>JAMKCH010033524.1:0-34389 GCA_023653785.1 Ophioderma brevispina
TTCAGGTGATCAATAACACCCACAAGGAATAACTTCCAACTTTTTGTCGACTTCCAGTCTTTGTTGTCAACTTGTGAGGGCGCTTTTTCAACATGGCTGCAAATGACATGTTTTTCAAAGAACTCTTTAAGGAATGCCCATATCATGTTATAATGATTCATTGAACAACAAGTTGACGGCATCCTCATAGAAAACGAGGAATTTGAAAATGCACGCTCTACAGCACACAAAATTGTTTAAGGGAAAATGCACGTAACTCGACTTTGTGACGTCATTACTCCCAAAGAAGCCTGTTTGGGTATAGTATCTTTATAGAAGGGAAATTACATGGTGGATAACTTCTATTGATACAAAAATATTATTAACGTTTGTGAAAAATCCTACAGGGTAACTTGCAGCTTCCAAAATTTTTTTTGACTTTTGATAGTACTTTCCTACAGGGCCTGCAGGTGGAGCCTATTTACTAAGCACTGGTATCTTTGTTCACTAAAGTATCTGGTCAGGTAGTTGCATTCGACCCTTCTGAAATTCGAGCCAAATTTCAAACATCTGAAACACTCACCATAGGTACTATGCAATCTCATAAATATGTTATAACCCAAGCCGGTCCAGTGTAATCATCTCTGTGCTGATGCAACACATTGCAGGGTTGCCAAAAATGATAGCCCAATTCGAAGGGCATAAGCACCATAATGTTGCCGAAAAAATAAAAAGCATTCAAAATTGGAGCATTTACACGTTTTAAAACTCTTATACTTTTTGCGTTAATTTGGAAACTCGACAATTTCACTGAACAAAATTCAAGATCAAATTAATTTCTCAAAAAGTGGGGTTTCGACCCTTCGCCGAGGAGAGATTAGGAAGAATTCTTAACCACTTAGACTAGCGAGGATGCGATGTTGGATTTTAAACAATATAAAACTTCGCCTGAATAAGGCAGACTCAAGCGTACCCAATACATACACTAACACATGAAACGACAATAGCATTTACAAGATGATACTGTTGATACACGAAAGTTAACAAAGGAAGGAAATCGCTCCGTATAGGTGCTCGCTTTTCTTTATTTTTATTGTATCGCAACTGATTGACAGCAGCCATCACCCGTCATACACGGCTTGCAAAGACCCTGCGGGCAGTGTTCTTTAATTGATTTATGGTGTTTTGTAGCAAGAACATCATGGGTGTGTCAGAACACTTTTAAACACTTTTCAAGTCGTATTATCCTCCCTTTGTACAATGTCTCGTCTATTGAAAGTTGAATGAAAAGTAACCAAAAAATCGCGAATTAGCTTTGGGCCTTGCGTTAGCGGGCGCCGCGTAGCCAAAGTCGCCCAGTTGGCTACCAAATCGTGGCTTTGGCAACATTGGTGATCATTGAACCGGCTTTGGAAGTGGGTATGTTTATGCACTACTCCTTATCACTGGGCAACAGCGCCCGGTAAAGTGGCTGAGAGAAAATAGTAAATAGACTAGTGTGTGACATCATCCCCTATATAGGTGCACTGCTCCTTGGACTTGTTGTATGTTTTTTGGTGCTACAATTGATCTTTTGTTATTAATGCTATAAATATTACATAGTACTTTAAATTGAGTTTTCAGAGGCCACTTAATGGGTTTACGGGGTCATACACTCTTAAATACATTGATTTGTGAAGCCTTAAATGAAGCCTAGAACCTGTCCCCAAGTGAGGGTGAGATTTTTTTCAACATTGGTTCCTCACGGCGACGAAGTCGGGCTAATGTGCGCCCATACTAAACCCCCGACCGCTTAAAACCGTTACATTCCGCCCCATACTTTCCACATGGAAACCTTAGCGGCCATCATTCCCAAAACTAACGCAGGGGTGGTCGAGTGCAACAATGGCCTTGAAGGACGCATACCTACATGTGACATCCGCCTTCAAACAGAAAATGGCTCGGTTCTTACATCACAGCGAGATCTTCCCCTTTTAGAGCCTGCGCGTCAGGCTATCCACGGCCCCCAAGTACCTTCAGTCAATGTGATTGTCGAAACTCTGCGGTGACAAGAAATGTTGCCATAACTACGATTTACCTCGACGACTGGCTGATCACTGCCCCATCCCCAGAAACTCCCTCGCTATTCAAATTTGTAAGACATGCAGCCTTGTCCGCTCCCATGGACTAGATCACGGGGAGGATCTCCCTCCAACCATCCCAGACCCTGTGGTTCCTGGGCTCGGTCATTCGGCAGAACTTCGGCAAGGAGGTTTCCCGACAGCCAAGAGAATAACACCATCCCCTGTGCACACGGGACTCCTCCCAGGCAGACGGCTCCATCAAACTATGTTACAGTCTTCCTTGCCCTTAATAAAGCAGCCTCACATTCACAACCGTCCTTCCCCAATGCCCCTATGTACGAGATACATACAGCTTCCCGTTCTATCCACGTTTCCAGCTTCAAGAAGATAGACTGGATTGTCGATTGGATAGCCGCTCTCCAAAGGTCCGATCCACGGCAACCCACGCCCTCAGTTGGTTAAGCTTGCAGCCTCACAACTTCCCCCATGGCGCTCCCGCTTCCACGCTCACCAGAGAAACGTCCAAAACGACTGAACGGGCTGGGAGCCCACTGGGAAGGCTGTGGATTGGCAGTGTCTTGGACTGTACTATGTGACGCATCACATCAACCTTCTGGAGCTGTGGGTGGTCCGCCTGGCATTACGGCTCCTACTTCCCAAGGTCAAGGATCAGACGATCACCTATGCTGCAACCAGCGTATTGGCTTATATAAAACAAGCAGGGAGTTACCCGCACCTGACTATGTCAACAGACATCAAGCTGCTTATGTGGTGCCAGCGCCACAGTATTCAGCTCGAGGTAGTCCATCTCCCGGGAGCAGTCAACATTCTACCTAGTCGGGATAGCCCCGAGAAAGGGAACAACCATCCATGCCCCGACCAGTTCAGGGAACTTGTTGGTGGAATGCAACCTCACCCACAGGGGGCAGGTGGTTCGTCAACAGGTGTCCTCTAATCAACCTTTTTTGCAGTGGGGATGAACAACTAGCTCCTGACATACTGTTCCTGGGAGCGGGCCAGATGTCGTTTGCCATCGGACGCAATAACACGACCACTGGGACAGTTATCTCGTCATATGCCTCCCCCGATATCATTATACCCAGGGCCTGGAGAAGCTCTCGAGAGCCAGCGGGTGCAACATGCTTCTGATAGCCCACACTTGCCAGACCAATATGGTTTCCCGGAAAGTACTTCCCTCCCGTAGGCGGACCGTTTTTACCTCCCGATGAGGACGAAACCCTCTTGATGAACCCGGACAATACTCAAGTTCTCTAGCGATAATGCAGACTGTCACCTGACTGTATGCGACTTTCACTAGATCCTACACGGCAGTAGGCTTTCTGAAGAGCCGCTGCCCTGGCAGAAGGCAAGGCATCCTCTCTATTGTTAGCATTTTTCCGATGATTTTGGGGCCGCCATTTGTGAAAAGTGCCCTCTATCATGGAAACTGTGACATGAGATTTGACATAAGCTGAAACAACATCCTTATGATTATGTTTTGGTCACATTTGAATCACCTCAACAATTTTCTGAAGCCCTTTCCTTACTACTTATTATATTTATCATTTTTGGCCGCCAGTTTGAAAGATTGCCCTCATTGATGAAAACCGGCATTGCAGAGTTTGGGATAGGTTGAAAACAACTGATATGGTTAATCAATGTCCAATTGAAAACCAACTAAGACATTTTCTGAGCCTTTAACACACGACTATTTTTTTTATAGCTTTTTACCGTTTTGGGGGTGGCCATTTTGAAAAGCGCCCTCAATCGCTGAAAATCATCAGGAGAATTAGACAACAAGTTGAAACTCAACTCATTATGGTTTCACTAAATAAGGTCCAAATAAAATATCAGACTTGACAAAACTTCTGAAGTAGTTGAAGTTTGCCCCCTGACTAGCTTGCACTCTATTGGGTCCGGAAAATAGCACTAGTCCTCGCCAAGCTTTGTATGTAGCAGTCTGTAACCGTTTTTTCTGTTTGGGGTTGGTCAGTTTGCAAATTTGCTGACAATTTTCTAATTTCTGTGTGTGGAATGACATTCTATAGCCAAATTTATATCTAAAATAATACTTCAAATGTGATTTCGTCCTTGCATTGGAAGAAAAGTGTCAGGACATCACAATAAACTGCAGCTTAGTGTCCCATGCAATGTGATTTCGTTTTCAAAATACTACCCGATGTACCACAAAAGTAACATGAAACTGAATGCCTTTTGTTTCACATTAAAGGTTGATCATTATGATTGATGCTATCTATTACAAGTAATTCCTGCATGTTTTGACATTTAAATTACTTTATAAAGCTGTTGCTATAGATTGTGACAAAATGTTAAACTAAAAATTGTGTTACAAAACTCAATTTTTGTGCACTTCAATTGCAGATGATTGTCCTTTTTAAGTACTCGTCTTGTAATCAATTGGTTACGAACAAAAGAATCCAAAAACTCTTCTGCTGTCCATTCACGTCAATGTTGTATGGAACCTTAGATATCATATCATTTGCATTGCAAAAATTCAGTGAAAATAGACTATGGTTGCATAGTTTATAGTTCTGCTCGTAAGTCATATTTGAAACAGCTTGAACCTATTCAGAATCAAGGTCTTCGACTATGCTTGGGTACTTTTCATACTTCCATTCGCAAAGCTTTTATGTCGAAGCTAATTCATGAACCTCCTTTACATCTAAGATGGGAAAAAGATTCAATATGCTATTAATAGTTCAGTCGAAATAGGACTTTGAGTAGGACTTTGACATTTTTTAGGACAAATGAAAACGACTGGACTGCATTTCTGAGAGGTAAGTAATGAACATACTAAAAGTTGCACAATGTTGCCCTTGTGCATTTTGAGATATGGAAGGGGGATAAGAGGGGTACAATTTATAAATGTTTCATACAGGGTTAAAAGGTGTATATAAAAAAAGGTGTTCATAATTATGGTCCTACAGATTATAGATAGCTCGATGCTGATGATATTTATGCCTAAGTTCATCAAATGTAGCTTGAAAAATAAGATTCTCAGTTAAACCCTTACTATATTGACATAAAGTTAGGTCTATTTCAGGTTCAATTTTTGTCTAAGGAGGATGAATGTGAAATCAAATGATGCAATGTTATCAGCATTTGGACACATCTGTGGAAAGCCCTCTTTTACACGGGTTCCAAAGGGTGAAATAGCATTAGGTTTACTAGTATAGAAATGAAGTTAAGGGACGTTAGGGATATCTGCCTACGTCCGTGCATGTGCAGGTATGTGTCACTCTACATATTCGACATGGCTTACCAAATCATCTTTTTTGTTCTCTTACCAGTAGCAGGGGACTGTAGTGAAAGAGTGTGCGCTTCCGGATAAAATTGTGAATTTTCGCACACAAGTACTTTAGGCATTGATAATCCATAAAATTGATGGAAGCACTTGCCAACCCCCCTTAATGGACCCCAGCTTGGGTTTCAAGGTTATGCAGAGGTCAAAATTTTAAAATGCTCCGATATTGTTGAAAAGTACACCATGATGTTTGTCTGGTTACAAGGATTCCAAAAAGGTATAGTTTACACTATCTATGGCTTATAGTTTCGGAGCTATGGGGTAAAAACTGTTAAAATAGTGAAAAAGTCAATTTTGGTGTGTACATGGGTCAAAAGTTCAAAATTGCTTTGTTTCAGGTAATATGTGGTGCAAAATTGTTTCCCTAGCTTAAATGATTGAAATAAGGAATAGTTTGCCTTATCTGTCATGCTTCGGTTTCACGTTATCCAACAAAATAGGTCACAGGTCACTATAATCCAAATAGCTGCCAATAGCTGTTGACTTATTCGCCATTTTGGTTAACAACCGAACACTTAAGATAGTCACAACTATTCCTATATTACATTCTATGAGCTGCACCTTGAACAACTTGAACCACGTTTTACAAAATTTGGAGCAACTTTTAATTTTTGACCCCTGTACAAACCAAAATGGACTTTTTCACTATTTTACAGTTTTTACCCCATAATTCCAAAACTATAAGCCATAGGTAGTATAAACTATACCTTTTTGGAATCCTTGTAACCAGACAAACATCATGGTGTACTTTTCAACACAATCGGAGCATTTAAAAAAAATTTACCCCTATGTAACCTTGAACTCCAAGCTGGGGCCATGAAAGGGGTGTGGCAAGTGCTTCCATCAATTTTTTGATTATCAATGCATAGTGTACTTGTGTACTTAAATTCACAGTTTTATCCAGATTTGCACACTCACATGAGATCTGTGCACTACAGTCCCCCACTACAGAACGGATGGAAATTTTCGAGAAACACCTTTAATAAAAAAAAACAATATAGCAATTTTTGTATTTTAATATTGTTTTGCATATTAGATGGATTTATGATTTAATATTTTCTTCAAACCTTAAACACTTGATCATTCAACAGGTTTCGCATAATTCCAAGTCGAATATATAACTACATTTGCCACTATGATAATAAATACCAAAAGATTCTTGCCTTTGCACTGTCAATAACAAATGCCAAAGTCGCACTGAGAAACGTCTTCACCCCTTACGTACAAGCTATGAGTATGAACAGCGTCCTTACGTTTTTAATTTCTTCTCGCGAAGTGTGACATTGATTCGTTCATTGCGTGATTTGATTCATAATAGAATTACCTATTCTAGACGTCCGAACTTAATAATAGCTTTTCAATGTAGCAATCACAATAGTTTGATAGCTGGTTGTCAAAGGGTAATATCAAAAGCTTAATTTAACTCTATATCCACAGAATAATAGTTCCAGGAGCGAAGATGGCAAACTATTTATTATCACCGACGTATGAAATTAAAATTATGCTTTCAACCAAAACAACTTCAGCTGGAAACTTTGTGATATTTGCCTCGCTGAATCGCTGTTACAGGGCTCTGTTATCACTATCAGTACGCAGCACTGGAGAGGGTAAATTACCATATTCGTAATTTATGGCGTATTCGTAGGTTTATGACTTTTAAAGCTTGCAACCATGCTGGACGATCTAATCCAACTCATTACTATTAGTCGGAGAGATATGGTCAAGTTATGGCCTGACCGTAAAGTTGAGTATATACACAATTTTTGGCTGAAAATGATAGATTAGGGTGTGTAGAATAAGAATCTGCCGGGTGCCACCTGGGCATCCTTGGGCGTTTTGAGAAATCCAAGATGGCGTCGCCATAAATGATAATTATATATTCAACCCTATATTATCAAACTATGGAGTTACTAGATATACCATAGGACCCAAAGATAACATTGAGTCATACTTCAAATTCAAAATGGAAGCCAATCTAATCATTTTAAAATGTGCCCTATAACAGCAAATACCTGTGATAAACAAAAAACATGAAGTACTTAGATTATGTTGTTAGACACAATAAATGTATTTCTGATACTTTTAAAATTGTAACATGACGTCAATCAATATGGCAGCCAAAAACGTGAATATCTTCAAAAAATACTGTCGTGACCAAAGTTCGACACAACTTTTGATCACTTTTTCATTCGTTGCGTATCAGATACAAAATCCTTCTTTATGTGTATAAGTCTCTTTACGGATAGGCTCCATCATACCTTGCTGATAGTCTAAATTTGTATAATGTGTTGGATAGTAATTCTGAGGGTACAAGACGAAGGCTGCGGTTTTCTTTTGATGTTACACAGCCTGTTATTCCTCGTATGTCTAATACAGTATGCCAAAGCCAAAACGTTTGATTCGCGGTGTTAAAGATTTAAATACGTATTTCACTGTGAGATTCGTATTAATCTCGCTGCGCTTTTTACTATTTAAAATGACGATTCCGACCACGCATGGCTTCGATAGTCACGATAATAAACAGGGGCGGACTGGGAGTTTGTAGCGGCCGCGGAAAAGTTAATTAACCGGCCCAAACTGTGACAGTGAAAGCGTAGCAAGGGGTCCATCTTATGGCCCCTTGAGTGGCTTAAGGAGAGACCCCTAAAATGTGTGGTTTTTTGGATGTTTGTGTAAGGGGGTTAAAATTGCCCCGCTTGCAATGCTCACGTTGTGGCTTGCTCTTTGCCGGCGTGCATTGGCGGGGAAACTTGGGAGAGATCACTTTCACAAGCAACGTAACAGAAAGACGCACCAGCTATCATAAAATGACCGTGCAAAGTACTGGTTCAAAACTGAGTGTTAGGATAGGACTACAGGTCAAAAAATTGACCACGTTTTTTGAAATTGCATTTGTGGTCTAGTGTACCTATTAGATGAAGGTTCACATGAAGATGTGTTTATCCCCATTGTTTTATTGGGCACATTATTTCAGCAAAATTTGATTCCTGCCATGATGACACATAAACCCAAAATGCCGACAGGGGAATGGGTTTGCGTCATTGAGAATTGAAAATGAAACAAGTAAATTCCACCACCAAAAATTACAAATATAATAATGAAGATATTGCTAAACACGAGGTTACATTATAGAGGTGGTTCATGTTATTTACATCCCCCCACTACGATGAACACGATCTTGAGAATTCCTGGCTCAGCCCCTGATAGCTGAGCTTCTATTTAGGATAATAGCATCTGTACTACTGCCCGCCGAATCATCTATCGGTCCTGCTTAAGGATATCCACTCCCGGATAATTCCATGTGATAAGTAATCCAAACTTCCCGGAGGGAGTTACATACAAGCGGGACTTAATTCAAAGCCCCATAAAAAGAAGTCCGGGGTGTCAAGGTCTGGTGGAATCTGGGCCCTCTAACTTCATGGTGTAAGAGTTATAGCCTGTTTCTAAATAACTGGTGTAAACGAGCTGTCAGTTTTTCGATGTGCAGGAGCAATGCCTAGTACCCACAGAGATGCCTAAATGTTTCGTTTATGCTGGCGCCGGAATCTCAAACAATTCGTCCCCAAGGATTAGGAAACCTGGCCAGTTTATCATTGCAAGATATACTTCTCCAATTACCAGGCTCTAACTTAAATAAGAGAGGCCAATAAATCCACAGTTCTAACCAGGTCAATCCACACTAAGTTTTTGTCTCGAGTCTCCCCCTTTAATAAAGGCAAAATCAAAGAGGCTTTTGACCACGTGGGGCACTTTTCATCCAGATGCACAGGTCTTGGGAAAGAGAGGTGATATTCCAAGTAGCCATCTCAAACTTCTGTGCGTCTTGCATGCTCTTTCCAAAGTTCATACTCCGTATTCATTTGATGCGGGATGCCATTATAAGTCAAGGAGCGTGTTCCAATTGAAATTACTTGAGGCCGGTTACAGGTTATTACGTCGCGATGGAGCTATTCTGGGGCCATCAATTGACGCTGCTGTTGAAGAGCATTTTTGACAGCTTGGATATTTTCCGCTGACCTTCCAGGTAATGTACGCAAGAAGTAGATGTTCTCTGTTAGGGTTGAGCCCCTATTCTGTGGCCTCCGTACTTGTAAACGTTGCAAACACAGTGGGGCCACGACAGGGCATCTGCATTGGGAAATGGCTGGTGACAATTTCGCAATTCACAGCTGTAGCATGTTTAGTCAATTCGGAGCTCAGTTATCTCATTATCATGAGCAGGAGCAGATGATCTATACTGTCCTGGCAGGGGGGTCCAGGGGCGGAGCCCCCGGAAGATCGAGGGTTTTATCAAGTTTGATTGCCTTCGGAGAGATCTCAATTATCTCTTGAATCAGATGAAGTATCTTACTCCTGGGATGGGTCCAGGGGCGGAACCCTTGGAAGCTCTCGGTTTAAGATGTTTGAATGACTTCGGAGAGCTCTATATTATCTCATATCATGAAGCAAATAATCTACACTTTGTCCTAATTGGCGGGGCTCCAGGTGGGCAAAGCCCCCGGAAGCTAGATATTGAGTTTTCGCATGTTGGAGTGCCTTCGGAAAGATCTCAGTTATTATTATCTCGAGCAGATGAAACTCTACTGGCCCCTGTCCAGGGGCCGGAGGTCCAAGAAAGCAGGTCGGGGTTTAGCATTTTTTTGAGTGCCTACGGAGACTCCAGTATCTTTTTTTTGTCATGAACGCAATGATCTTTACTTTTTAGTGTGGGTTTGTGTGTATGCCCGTAGGATTTTCATGCTAAAATTGATTTTATTGCTATTTGGGTGTCAGTAGGGCCTAAACTGTCAGAAAATGAGTTGGGGTTTCAAATTTTCGGATTGATGCCCCCTCCTGCAAGGGGGGAATGTTAGTTAAGGAAAAATTTGAAATCAGTCAAATTGTGTTTTAAGGTATACTAATGCGTTCCTCTCCTCATAGGTTAAATAAGTATATATTTGCCTAGGTTTCAAACCTTAGTTAAAGCGGGATAGCCCCATAATAGTTCAAGGTCACCCTGGGGGGGATAAATTGCTTTGTGATTGTTGAGAATAAGTGGTGTCCAAATGTTTCCTTGTGTCCTACTGAAACAGAAAATGCATTTTAACTGTTTTGGTGATATCACCATTGCGACATCCAGGGAAAATTTGGTGACCCCCATAGACCATGTGACCCTTCCTACATTTTGCTATGTAATACCAACCAAATGTCACACACTGTAAAATATTACATGTGTGGATCCGGTGAGACAATACAAAAAATTATACATTTTCAACAAAATCTGGCATTGGGTAATTTTTACCCAGATGAACTTGAAACCATTACTCGGGCTATTAGCGCTTAACTAAAGGTCGGAACTAGCCAAATATATCTTTTTTAATCCGTATAAGGAGAAGAAAATGTTAGTGTACATTAAAACACAATTTTTGACTCGATTTTAAATGTTCCCTGTAGTAACGTTTTCCCCTTGAGGAAGGGGGCAACAGTCCGAAAATTTGCACCCCATCATTTTCTGACTGCCTGGTCCCTATTGAATGAAAAACAGCAAGAAAATCACTTTAGCAGCAAAAAATCAGAAACGGGAACTGTTTCATTGACATACCATCCCACACTAGTTGCCCTGGAGGGGGGGTCCAGGGGTCGACGCTCCGGAAGCTCTCGAGGTTTAGCATGTGGAGTTGCCTTCGGTTTATCATTTGCACCTTTCCTAATTTGTTTTTTTTGTTTTGTCCACTGTGCCGGTAATGTATACATACAAAGGCCCATTAAAATGGTGTCAGGATTTCATGAAAACTTTATTCTAAACGGATGTTCTTTTTTTTTTTAAAAACAATTGGCACTCGAACACAAAATTCAATTTCAAAAGTGTAATGGTTTTTTATTCTTTTTTACCCTTTTTATATTTTTCACTCTTTTTTCCTTGTCCCAAACGGCCTGAACGAAGCGGCCCGGGCGGCAAACGCCGAATCGCCCCCATGCCAGTCCGCCCAAAACTCAAAATGGCGATCATTGAGATGACGACGACAATAATGGTGAAATGATTAAACATAATAATAATAAGAAGAACAATCTTGATATAGCGCCTAATGCAGAGGCCTCTAGGCGCCGCACATAGAAAAAAAGGACCAATTATATATCATTTTTGAGACGACAGATACAGAAAACAATAGATATAATTCTAATGTGAAAACAACTATGATATATATCAATTATACACAATTTCAGAATAATTTATGTAGAAATTCAAACTCTGTATGTATTGTGACAAAGAGATAGAAGAGAATGATAACCCAGTTGCCTACTATACTAAGAACTTAAGGGGATACACCTGAATCGTCAGCTGTGAGAATCTGAATGTATGTACCCCACATCGGTTAAGTCTTGACCACGACGACGATATAGTTTAGTGGGTAGAAGGGGGAGGGGGGTCTCGTGCACCCCCCTGAAATCAATTTCTAATCAATGTCTCTATATCAGAAAAAATGTGTAGAATACGATTAGCTATGTTAAAAAATTAAAAAATTGTCCCACGTGCCATTTTTAGGTAAATTTATGCAAATTAGGATCGCCATTACAGAAAAATATAGTTTTCACCGTATCTCAACAACAAAAAACAAAAATTGTTCTTCTAGAGCTATTATGACCGCTTGCCATGTATATTTGTATTGTCGTTTTGCTTTGGATCCAAGATGGTAGCCAACATGGCCGCCTCAAAGATCTACAAAGTATAAAGGTGCTAAATGCCTGTATTATTTAGTCGTATAGTCATAAAATGAGAAAATAAATTAAAGGTATTAGCAGCGATAATGCGAGAGAATTGCTAAAACGTGGAAATGCATTTTTTTAACCTATAAATCAGGGATATGTGTGTACAATTTCATATGACTGCTATAATGTAGAAAGAAACCACCAAATAGTAAAAAAAAAAAAAGGAAATATTTGAGGAAATTTGTTATACCGTCTCCCGCAAATAGACATACAGCGATGCCGTCTCAAAATCTACACTAAACAGCTGATTGCGGTTTACACCAGTACAGAATAAACAAAGATCAATAATGTTTGTGTTTGAAGTCAAACTGTATGATCATGGTGCACAAGTATCACGCTGAAAATCTGTGATATTCACCGGGAGGTTTTTGATCGCCAAGTCGGAATTGGGATACGCACGTAATAGAAATTACAGAATAGACATCATTTACTGCCTAGTCTTTATAACACGGATTTCAAGCCATCCACTTGCAGGTTATGTTCGCATTTCAGGCCAGACACCAAAAATTTAAAATATGAATTTTTAATGTTTTTTTTCATGTTTTCCGATAGCAAATGGGCTGCTGCAGTGGCCCTTTAAGTAATCTAATGTCTTTGACTAATAGAAATTTAGAAACTCATATCTGCCATTCATAGAGAATTTTAAAATATTTAACATTCAATATTGCGGCCAATTTGGTCGCCCTTCGAAATATGTTAAAACTTAGAAATTATTAGATTGTCCCCCAAATTAGGATGAAATTGTGAATTAAAGTATGAGAAATGTGGCTTTGGGGGACCAATGGTAAAAAACCCAAAGTCTTGTATTTTTGTTTGTTAACTTATTTGAAATTGAAGATTGAGCTATATCACCGAGTGCAAAAAATCTTGTAAGCAGCGGCTTTTTTAGCCGACATCTTGTATTTAAGAAATACTACTGTGAACACAAATATGCAGGTGTTTTTACGAGTTACTATGATATTATACAACTTCAAATTTGTCACTTTATCCTTCTTTCTTCTGGTGATTATGTCTAGATATACGACAAAACTAGGATAATTGTTAAGGTTTAAATTCTTTGAAAGTGTGGCATAGTGACCGCCATCGTCCAAAAGCTAACAAACTAATTGCCAGCTGTGGTTTATACTGTTAAATAAATTTACATTAAAAATGGTAGATAGGAACAATTTTGAATTTTGGTTTAAACATAGCTAATCGTTTTCTACGCGTTTTTTCTGATAAAGAGACATCGATTAGAAATTTATTTGGGGGGGGTCGGGGGGCCCGAAGACCCCCTCTACCCACTAACCTAATAAGATGATGATAATAATGTATGGTGGTGTGATGAGTGTGTTTAGATGAAAGTGATGGTGTGGGATAGTATAATGATTGACCATAACGATAATGAAAACAGCCGACGATTGGATGGATTACGCTCGTACTTTAATATGGAGTTCTAAATCTTATAATAATACTAAGTATGGTATGCACCATCGTTTGTATTTAATCTATACTGTTTGTGTCTCTATCAGAGGCGTAACCATCCAGATTTTGATGAAGAGATGGTCAATACGATCACCCGCCTCCCAATGTCGATACCGTGCAATGTGGTTTTGACAAAATAACCTCATAGTTTACCATAATCGGTTCTAAAAAGGTAATTTCCGCGCGCTTCGCGCGATTTTGGTCTAGTTACAATTACTTTAATTTACCCATTTTAGGTTATAATGCATTTTTTTAGCGCGCTTTGGCGCGCACATGTGCTAAAACGGTATGTCAGCAAATCCTGTTTCATTCCTAAATTGTCATCAATCAACATGTCCCCCCTCATGTCAAACAGAAAATTATGACACTGGGTTTCTATATTAGCAGTTGTGTTATAGAGTCAACAGTCCCAAGACACAATATTATGTCAAACATAAAGTTTTAATACAAAATCGTAGAAACAAACACAAAATCGTAAGACAATGTTATACACATCATATCGCTTTAAGAGAATAAGACATAATGCTATCGAAAGATACAAAATATTAGAGTCAGAGAAGCGGCTAAGGGTAACCTCGTCGATCAAGAAGAGATGGTATATTAAGTTAATGTATTTACGTATAGGTTTTCCGGCCAATTTCGGCAATTTACGTGTTCCATTTTATAAAAGGGACTTCGTTTTCGTGCTAAATTGAACGATGATGTATCTTTTTATTTCAATTAGCAAAACGTCATTTGATTTCGTTAAAGGAGCACTCGAACTCGACCTCCGCGTAGAAAGGGGGTGGTCGCCAATTGCGGTACTGAGCTCAATCGTTTCAATTGGATTAGCTTTGTTTTCTATATCGTCATTGAGATAACAAAAATGAAAATGTTTTTTGTAAAATGAATTAGCAATATTTTCCGTTTAATCAGCATAGGGGAAACTCATTCCTTCCTCAGCATTTCGGCATTTTGAACAATATTAATATGACTGAACATAGATGTACTGGAATTAAAATGACCTTATGGTAGCCTTATTAAAAAAAAAAAACCAATTATTTATTTTTTTTATTTTTTGTCTGTTTGTGTTTTTGTGTTTTTGAAAATTTTACATGCGAACGAGAATGCCAAAAATGCGTATTTATCATAAAATAAGCGATTTTGTAATTAGAATTGGGATCCCAGATTGTACTTAACAGCAGAGCTGGAAATGCTTTATGTCCGTCCATGATGAAATAGTGCCACCTCAAGAAAATGACCTCTAACTTGACTTGCCTAAACAAATAAAACAACTAATGGATGAGTACAGACACGTACATGGCGCTATTTCCCGGCTATTCATATTGGAAGGCGTTTCCAACAGCCTTTGATTTATTATCAGCTATTATCGGAGATCTCCGATATTAAATATTCTAATTACAAAAATTCCTTCCTTTGCAACATATAGACCAGAGCAAAAATTTGACACCAGTTTAAAAAAAACTGAGCAAAATCTTGGCCCAGGATGACCTTGAAGCCGTGTAACTAAAGGTCTGAACCTATACAAACTATACTTTTTTAATCCTTATAATGAGACAAATACATTGGTGTATATTAAACACAATTTGACTTGATTTCAATTTTACTACTCTACTAATTTAACCCCCTTATCTAACCAAAGTCCCCACATTTCCCAGAGGTTGGACCCAAAAATTCTGATTCAGCACCCTTCAAACTATAAAAAACATCTTCAAACCTTCTTCCCCAAACTTCTAGAATAGGATTCTCA
Source organism: Ophioderma brevispina (assembly GCA_023653785.1). Classification (NCBI taxonomy): domain Eukaryota; kingdom Metazoa; phylum Echinodermata; class Ophiuroidea; order Amphilepidida; family Ophiodermatidae; genus Ophioderma; species Ophioderma brevispina. Next base: position 15,329 of record JAMKCH010033524.1, read on the forward strand.
TTATAACAATACTATAATTATATCTCTTTTGCCATTTCTCTGCCCAATTATGGAGGTGGTTAATGTCATCCTGCATTTCTTTGAATGTCATCAGCTGTTTCAATTGGATGTGCAAGTTTAGTGCCTCGTCTCAAATTCTGTTTTCTAGGTCGTTCATGTACACAGAGAGGCAAAATGGGCCTAATACAGATCTGCTAACCATGCCTCAATCCAGCACTGCAATTTGCTGTCAATACCATGGGCTTTGATTTTGGCGATCAGTCGCTTTCATGCGGCACCGTATCAAATGCCTTTGCAAGATCAAGTTACCCACATCCACTCGTGATTCCTTCATCACTTTGCTTTGTAACAAATTCGAGGTATTCAAGCAGATTAGTTGTGTATGATTTACCCTTCCTAAATCCATGCTGTGTGTGGTGTATCAGGGGTCACGTTGATCCAGGTGTGCAAGTTATCTGGTCTCTAATTATTCTTTTTAGAACTTTGCCAACGACGGAGGTCAAGCTGATGGGTTTGTAGTTGCCAGGTTTGGATCTAGATCCTTTCTTAAATACTGGTATAATATGGGCAGTCCTACAATATTGCGGAACTACTCCCTCTTTCATTGACTTTTTGAAAATCATAGTAAGTGGCGTACATAAATCATCTGCTAAGACTTTTAACAATGATGGAGGGATTTCATCTGGTCCAGCTGCTTTTGAGAGGTCTAAGTTGTGGAGGGCATCTATTACACAGTTCTCTGTAACTTCAAATTCCTTTAGTTTCTCCTCTTCAGATCCATGAAATATTGGCTCTGATGCTGGTATTTCTCTGTTCTCGACTGTAAAGATTGATGCAAAAAATCATTCAGTGCGTCAGTTGTTTGTTGGCCAGGTGGTACAATCTCTCCGTTTTCTCTCTCTTTAGCGGACCTACAGCCTCTTTAATCTTTTGTTTCGATCTTACATAAGCATAGAAACTTTTTGAGTCACCTTTGATGTTCTGTGCAAGTTTTTTTTTCGAAGTCTCTCTTAGCTTGTCGAATTTCATATTTGACGTCCTTCTAACATTTCTTATAATACTCATAGTTCTTTGTTGGTTTTGCTTTTGGTACTTTCTCCATGCCTCCTCCTAACTGATTTTGGGTCTTCTTTGTTAACAAAAGTGTCTTATTCATGGGAACATTAATTACAATCTGGCGTTGGGGTTTATCTTTAAAGATTTTCCATGAATCCTGTGTATTGCAGTATACTAATTATTCCCTCCAATTTACCAGATTTAGCTCAGCTTAAATTTGGTCAAAAATTGGCATTCTTGAAGTCTCTTTTTGGCATTGGTTGCTCTAACTCGATATGGTAGTTCATTTCATTCAAACTGTACGATGCGATGGTCACTGTGCCCAAGGTGCGCCATAATCTCTACTTCATCAACCATGTTTGGATTTGATGTCAACACCAAGTCGAGGAGCGACTCAAGTCTAGTTGGCTTTGTTACATGCTGGGACCATAAGTTACCCATTACATCATCTAGGAAGTCACCATTTTCCGGAACATGGTTTCCCAGTTAATTTCTCAAAAAGTAAAATCTCCAATCACCATGATTTCTTTGTGTTCTTTTCCCGCTTTAGGTAGCACAATGTTAAGCACTGTCATTCATTTCTTTAGTATTGTTATCACTTCTATAACTCTGTGCCTTTACATGAAATGTCAAACCACAGGGCATCCGCATATTCATCAAGAGCCGGGCTTCTCTTTTCTGCACATCAATTCCATCTTTGGTGTACAGTAATATTCCTCCGTGTTCACAGTATTGTCTATCAAATCTAGTGGTTTGGTTACCTGGGTAATGTAATTCTGTATTTCCTGTATAAAGCCAGGTCTACACTATTCCAATTATATTTGGTTCTACCTCACCTACACTGTTAAAAATAAACCTGTAAAAACAGGGATTTGACTGGCAGCTGGGACTCACAACGTGCATAACGTAAAATAACTGGAGCCGTAAAAATACGAAACCATTGCAGGGAACGTAAAATAACGGCGTAAAATCTTCAGCTTCAACGTAATTGTTGGTTTTGACTTGTTTAAACAATATTAAGAATTAAAACGTTATTACAATCCTCTGACCACATTTTCACGTTGTAGCTATGGCATCATTCAAACGTTGCATTTACGTTACCATGTGTATGTAAAAAAGTTATATTTCAGGCAAACAATTTTGAGAAAAAAAACAATAAACCAAGGGAAAACGAAGAAATAATTTAAACCAGTGTTTTTTTATACACTGATTGGTTTTATATGGTAATGTACACATTCTAATGTGACCAATTATTTAATCATCATATGAATAAACTTAATACCTGTACCTTACATAGATTCGAACCAGGGGTATTAAGATTACAAGTCCTAAACCTTATCCACTACACTACATGACTTTACTAATAGCAGATGCTAAAATTAAATATATATGTATGTACTACTTTTTTTTCAAATTAAACTAAATATAATACAAAAAGGAGGAAATGAGTTCTAAAAGAGTTTTTTAAAACTATTTTTTACATTATAGGGAAAATAAGATTTTGCATTTTTTAATGACGTTACTTACGACGTTATTTAACACATTTTATTGGTAAACGATTTTCATAGTTTATATTCTTACATTAAATATAAGTAAGTTACAAAAGAACGTAATATTACGGAAAATATAATAACGGTCAGCGTATAAATACTACCTTTTTTCAAAATGTGCAGTATTATTTTCTAGCCACTGTTTATTTACATTTTTCTGCTTCCAAATTGTAATTTTATGTTAGGTATAGGTAATAAAGCGTGAAGATTATTGAATAATTGGGGTTTACCGTAATTTAAAAGGTAAAGTCTGGTAAAATTAGGAACATTTTTAACAGTGTATGTAACTCTGCAGATCATCTCTCTTATTTTTATGCTCTGAGCATTGATGAAGGTACATTTCAGTTATTTCTTGAGATTGTGCTATTTGGATTATGATACTCCTTTTTCTCATTATTATCAAGTTCTTGCTCTACTCTTGTGTTGCCACGGTCTACTGGATGGTTATTTTTCCTTTCAGTTTCTTGCCTATTGGCTTCCCTTACTTTACATTGCTCTACAACATTGTCTTTGTCAGGTGGGTGGTGACTTTCCAGCCCGGCTTGTTGACTATAAGACATATCTATATTGAACTGCTTACTTCCTCTTAGGTCATTATTTTTCCTTCATGGAATACTTATTAAAACATCTTTAATTAGTCAACCAATGGTTTGACCTCATTTTGGCAGAAAAAAAGTTTCACGTGTGAAGATGCTAGGGGACACAATAGTTCTACTGCTTGTTATTTGAAATTCTGAAACAAGTTGCCAAACATTCACATATTAATATAACGGTTTTTAGCTTGTAACTCCATAACTATAAGTTAGAAATAGCACAAAGTACACATTTTTGTAATCCTTGTGAACATGCCACAAATGTGGTATACATTTCAACAAAATTGGACCACTCTTTAATATCGCACTATAATCTTTCGTGACCATACCTCGTTTGAGCTACCCCTTCAGAATAGACATCATACACATTCAAGTAAATGCATTCTGTGTTACAGACCTTGTAACTGTATTACTCTGCTCTCTATATTTCTTAGATTAAAATTAATCTAATTGGATTGCCATTAAGGACAAATCCAAGTTTAGATTAAAAATTTAAATTAAAATAGATTGAAATATAAAATCTAATAGATTAAAATTTGTAATCTAAATTAAGATTTGTCCTCCATTTTAATCTAAGAAATTTAGAGAGTATGGAAAGATAACTACCGGGTACTATCAGCTAAAGGGACCAACGGTAACAAGTCCCCCCCCCCACCAATCCACGACTTCTTCAAACCGAGTCTTTGCCAAAGACTACACTCCCCGTGATACCGACCTACAAATATGCCTGGTCCACGCACTATAATGGTTTATATTGTCACTATTTCCCCTAAAAGGTGTTAGGTGATAATTTTGGTTTACTTGTATTCAAACTTGGAAAATACATTTCCACGATAAACATATTGCAGCGGGATTTATCTTATTACAAGTTAATTATGGTACTATAATAAAAACACATAAATAATGATGTGAAATAACATGAACAATCCCTCATGAAGTACAGAAAGTAAATATCACCAATTGTCTTGGCCGATCTAATTTAATACATTTTATCAGTTTTGATTCCTGAAGTAGCAATATCAGTCTTTGTGCAACAGATAAAAAAGTCTATGTCAATACATGTATCACTATGCCATACGTCTCGGGGCAGAGTGCAGTCTCGATGAGATCACCTTAGTGCTACAGGTTTAACCACTGTCCTTAAAGCAGTTCAGTTAATGTTTGTATAATATGTGACGCATATTATCACAAAGATTACTGAATTGGCGTAGTTTAAATTCAATCCTATACAATATCTGTCATTTATTTTGAGACGAGCTTGTAACAAAAATCTCAAAAAATAGACCAGCTATTTAGAAACATTATTCTAAATTTCACCTTTGTCTACGACCGACAGAGAGTAGGTATTGCCAGCTGTCTCGCTTGTCAGATGTTCTCGACGACGTTTTTGACGACAGAAAGCATTTCGGAAAGCCTGTCGGTAAATAGAACTTGTTAAGTTATACACGATTGGGTTGACTACAGAGTTCAAATAGATCATAAAGCGAGATATAACCAAGATGATTCCGAAATTGCTTGCGTTAAATAATCCCGTTCCTGTAACTTCCTTGATGATGGTGTGGAGTGACACGATGCGAATTCCACTTTGACATACAAAAAATATCAATCCATTAACAATAAGAAGTCGAGCCACCTGGCTGCGCATTTGGGGTGTTTGCATTCCGAAATTTGTACCACGTTTTTCTGATAAACTGCTAAGACCTAGAGCCCGACCTAGAGTCTGCATAATGCGAATATACATGAAAAGTTAACAATCAGAGCCAATACGAATGCAACAATTTTGCCGTACTTCGGCAAACACAACAATATTTGGGTGAGCGTGGTGCAAAAACGGTATTCGAACGGATAATCTGGCACTTTTCCACTTGGCCCCAAAGCAGGCAATATTCTTACAAAGTTTGGCATTGTCTCGGGAGACGATTAACAAAACTAAACAACAACCCAACAAACCAAGTAAAACCCTTAGTGTTTAGTGCGCAGCGTTGTGTTTATCTTCGGTGTTTAAAAGGACGGAAATAGCCGTAGTATCGCTCTAAGGTGACAAGAGTTTACACAAGATCACATGAAGCATATGACCGACGGTAGCCGTGCCATAGTAAACGAACATCGACTGAGTACCATACGGTACATCAAAACGTACGGGAGAAGTGAACAAAATCCCAAATGTACAACGGCTTATATTGAAACAACAACAAATCTGCGATGCAAGATTGACAAGGAAAAGTTTGTGATTGTGGCAGACGAGGAATCGAGCAACAACGTACATGAAGGTAACTGTTACCAACAACCCCAATGACTAGAGTAGTGTATAAACCCACTATGATCGCGTGTCTTCCCTCTATGTGTAAAGCCACGACTCTGCAATTTTCTTAGATGATAGATTTATTAATGGAAATCAGACCATTGCACCAGGATTGGTCTATTTGAAATAGACATTGCCGAAGATTGAAAGATTGAAAGAGATGTTGGAAACCCTTCAAGATATTTCTGATGTATCTATGCTCTAAAAGCTCTCAATGAGAATGTTTCTAAATCACTGTATGGAACTTTGCATGATTATAGCAGGAATAAAACATTCAGTATGGTGCGGGAATAAATTAATGGAGGCGGGGACAAGCTAATAACCGAATCGTAATGCCTACAGAATTTTAAAACTCGCAGTGGTATAGGTGGCGCCATCTATAAACATGTACTCGATTCATGCTGATATGTCTGTCCCTTTATAGTTTGGAAGAAGTTTATATGTCTGACAGAAGCGATACTCTGCAAGTACAGCACAATAGGATCTGACTTTGAAAATACCTTGGCCAAACGAGTCAGAAGGTTAAATATGGTTATAATTCATGAATCATATGTAGGCCTATGTATGCTAAGCCTATGTATGTAAGCCTAAATTAGTAATAGCACTAACAAACTTCAACTTAAGGTTACTTAATAAGTACAAGTTATCAGATCGATCAAGAATCACTTTTTAGTCTGATTAGAATTTTCTTCATGTCAATTCTGACAATTTGTCATTTTCTTATATGATGATTCCTTTCAACGTTTAGTACTATTTCATCAGTTTCTATATATTTTCTAGAGCCTCTTCAAAGAGTTTTTGAATTGATTCTGATCTTGAAGTTTGAGCAACGGTTATTTGGGGATATTGCCTGTCCACGTACTAATCTGTCACGAAGTGCAACTTACATTTTCATACAAATAAGAAGCCGAAATAATTTGTTTGATCATTCAAGTACGTCACACACTAAGCGCACACTACTATAGGGACAAATCCGACCAGCCAAATGATGGTCAGAATTGATCCGCCATTAATGGGGGCCCCAACCCAACCTATCCAAATCTTTTGTTACGTCTGTACCACGCTTGATTAAGTACAATTTCAAAAGCTACATTATCTGCACATTTGGGTGAATTCAAGCAGCATGCACCCCAGCTATGGCTTCCAGTGAGGTGGTTGGAAATGTGTCAACTCGGGATTGGTGTACTTTAGCTGTAATCCATGGAGTTATTATAGTAATGCTGTAACATTGCCCCAAATTCAATAAGATACAGTGATGTTCCACCTGTACTAGAATAACAATGCTCTTGTATTGCCCAATGAATTTTGGATTGGCATAGTCCCTCCATATCATTAAATTTAATGAACTAATGACGGTTATGGTAGGTGGGGTCATTTAGGCCATTCCGGGACGTGGAGGAGCAGGCATATTTCTCAGTGGATTTGACTTATTTGCAAGTTTTGAACAATTAGCGGGGGCTGCCCCTCGTGAAAGTGTGGGCGGACTCCAGGAGGGGGGAAATTTCATAATACAGGGGTCAAAAATGAAAAACATGCTTGAAGGTAACCAAGGTGTTCGTCTTGTTACAAGGATTAAAAAAAGGCATATAGTTTGTACTATTACAACTTATGGTTAATAAAGATATAAACAATAATCGTCAAATGTGAAAGGTCATCACGAAGAAAAGGTTAAATCTTAAATATTGCTCCAATTTCTTCAAAAATGGGCTCTCAAATTGTTCATCTTTCCTCATTGAGACTGCAAACAAAAAATATTTTGCACCGTCTACATATTTCTAAAATTCGGAGTCAATAGAGGCAATGGGGTGACTTGTTTGCCATTTATCCCGATAAACAAATACAAATGAGAGTGTCAACTACTTTGTTGCAAATCCCGTGGAAAGTTAAACAATTTGAGACCATTTGTAAAGAAACGGTGCATATTAAAGGTTTAACCTTTGGTGATGACCTTGACATTTGACGAATTTGTCTTATACCTCGGTACCATACCTTGTAGGTAGTGTAAAACCATACAGTTTTTTAATCATTGTAACAAGAAAAAAGCTTTGGTTACTTTTTAAAGCAATCCAAACATTTTGAATTTTTGACCCCTGTATTATGAATTTCCCCCCCTTCCTGGATTCGCCCACACTTTCTCGAGGGCACCCCCGCTAAAAATTGTTCCTTAACCATTCAAAGAAGACAAATCCACTGAAACATGATGCTCTGCTCTCCACGGTCACGGAATTGCCCCAAATTGACCCAACTTCATGGGGAGCATGTTCGATGAATCGACTATAACAGGGTATCAAATGGAGAGAGAAACTTAGTTAAAAAGCTGCCTTTATACTCGAATGACATTCTTCCCAGCCTTGTCCAAATCATGACGTGATATCTACATGGAACGTACTAGCCAGGAATCCAGGGGGGCCGGGGTCTCAATAATTATCCAACTACTTTATTTCGCGATCACAGGAATTTGTCTTTGTACAGTAACTCACTAAACCTAAACCGATGAAATATTGAGAAACACCTTTGCTTCACACTATTGTTGAAGTTCATTTCGCTGTGATATTCATTATCCAGCGTTGGTGGAAAACTTAACGCTTTGATAAAGGTTTATGATAGCCGGCTATCAAAAATTCACCAGATTTTTCTGATAACTCGGCCGATATAACAGAGGTAAGACCAAGTAGATTGACTTATATTGGTTGAATTAGGCACCATTGTATTGGCGAATATAAGGTCCAAGTGAGGAGATGGCCTTGACAGCTGCCATCTGAACTTAACGAGGACTGGAGATTTATGGTGAGTCAGATAGACTGACCTGTGTTGGTAGTAGTAGGACTGTTGTATATCTGCTGCAAAAACTTCAGAGGTCCAGTAATTACCGTGTGGTGAGATTTCGTTCATCATATTGTATGATCGACCAAATCAAAGCTTTGTGGCATCGAGGAGAGTAAAATGTAAGAATTTTTTTGTATTTTCAGGACCTAGAAATTATGTGATAAGCGGATCGGGCATTGCGTAAAGGGAAGAGACCAGGAGTAAATCACCTTTGGAGCTTGTTCTGAGTTTGCTTCAATAGTGAGATTTGCTCTAAGAAGCAGACTTTTTCCAGCAATTACCAATCACAGAGGGTTACTGCACAACCACAATAGTTGGCAAGTTTTTTAATTTTTTTTTTCAGAAATGTATCAAACAGACCTGCAGCATCTTAGGAGGAATGTTTTGGATTTGAGACATTATGAATAGTAGAGTGTGATCTGAAGTACACCATCACCCGCATATTTGAAATGCGCAGCTGTAAACCATATCATATGAGATTTTCAATTTTAAAGGGGCTATGACACAGTGTCCTCTGTTAACCTAAATTCCTGCTATGTAAACGGGTACGATATGCCATTATGATGATTCTATTTCATTACATGGTTTATTACATTTTCAATCAGTTTTCTATATATTTTATAGAGCCTCTTCAAAGAAGTTTGAATTGGATCTGATCTTGAAGCTCTTGTGCAACGGATGATTTGGAGGATATTGTGTCCACTTACTAAATCTGTCACGAAGTGCCAAACTGACATTTTCTATTCAAAAAAAAAAAATAAGAAGACGAAATTAATTTGTTTGATCATTCAAGTACGTCACACACTAAGCGCCACACTACTATAGACAATCCGACCAGGCCAAATGAGGTTCAGATTGATCCGCCATTACTGGGGGGGCCTCCAACCAAAAACCTATCCAAATCCTTTTGTACGTCTGTACCACGCTTGATAAGTTACATTCAAAGCTACACTTAATCTGCAACATTGGGTGAATTCAAGCAGGATTGCACCCCAGCTTGGCTGCCAGTGTAGGTGTTGGGAATGTGTAAAAATCGGATTGGGTATACTTTCCGGCTGTAACCTGGAAGTTATTATAGTTAACTGCTGTAACAGTGGCCCAAATCAATAAGCTTTCGTGATGTTCCACCTGTACTAGAATAACAATGGCTCTTTGTATTGCCAATGAATTTGGAGTTGGCATAGTCCCTCCAATCATAAATTTTAAAGGAACTGTGAAGGGAACGGTAGGTAGTTGGGTCATTAGGCCAATTCCGTGACCGTGGAGAGCAGAGCATCATTTCTCGTGGATTTGCCTTATTTGAAGGTTATTGAACAAATTTAGCTGGGGTGCCCCTCATGAAAAGTGTGGGCGGAATCAGGGAGGGGGGAATTCATAATACAGGGGTCAAAAATGAAAAATGTGAAGGTAACCAGGTTGTTCGTTCTTGTTCCAAGGATTAAAAAACGGTATAGTTTGTTACTACTTAAAACTTATGGTTTTAAAGATTATAACACAAAATCGCTCAAATGTGAAAGGTCATCACGAAGGTTTTAAGTCTTAAATATTGCTCCAATTTCTTCAAAAATGGGCTCAAAATTGTCATCTTTTCCTCAGAGACTGCAACAAAAATATTTTGCACCTCGTAACTATTTCTAAAAATTCGGAAATCAATAGAGGCATGGGAGTTGACTTTGTTGTCATATATCTCGATAAACAAAAAACAAATGAGAGTGTCAACTGTTTTACTTTTGTTGCAATCCCTGTGGAGTGGTTAACAATTTGAGACCATTTGTAAAGAAATCGGTGCAATATTAAAAGATTTAGCCCCACCTTTGGTGATGATCCTTGACATTTGACGGAATGTTGTCTATCCTCGTAATCCATACCTTGTAGGTAGTGTAAATACCTTTTTTTTACTCATTGTAACAAGAAGAACCGCTTTGGTACCTTTTAAAGCAATCCAAACATTTTAATTTTGACCCCTGTATTATGATTTCCCCCCCTTCCTGGATTCCCCACACTTTCTCGAGGGGCACCCCCGCTAAAATTGTCTATTTAACCTTCAAAGAAGACAATCACAATGAGACATAATGCTCTGCTCTCCACGTCACGGAATTGCCCCAAATGACCCAAAACTAATGGGGGAGCATTGTTCGATGAATCGAATATAACAGTAAGGATCAATGAGAGGAGAGGAAACTTAGTTTAACAAGCTTTGTTTATAATTGAATGACCTTCTCTGGCCAGCCTTGTCCAAATCATGGACGTGGAAAAAAAAATCTACATGCAACGGACTAGCCAGGAAGGCCAGCGTCTCAATAATATCCAAACTACTTTATTTCGCGATCACAGGAATTTGTCTTGTACCATTAAACTACACTAAACCTAAACCGATGAAATATGCGGAAACACCTTTGCTTACAACTATTGTTTGAAGTGCATTTCGCTGTGCTAGTCATTTTATCAGCGTTGGTTGGAAATAACCGCCTTTGATAAGGTTTATGATAGACGGCATATCCAAAAATCCCAAACTTTTCTTCTGATAACTCGGCCGATATAACAGAGGTAAGACAAGTAGATTGACGTCATATTGTTTGAACTTGACGGACACCATCTTTGTATTGGCGAATATAAGGTCCAAGTGAGGAGATGGCCTTGACAGCTGCCATCTGAACTTAACGAGACTTGGAGATATGGTTGATGTCAGACTAGATGCACTGTGTTGGTAGTAGTAGGATGTGGTAATCTGCTTCAAAAAACATTCGAGGTCCGGTCAATTACCGTGTGTAGATTTCCCGTCAATACATATTGTATGATTGACCACATCAAAAGCTTTTGTGGCAATATCGAGGGAGCGTAACCAGTAAGAATTTTCTTTGTATTTTCAGTACCTCAGAAATTATTGTGATAAGCGGATCGGCCATTGGTAAAGGAAAGACCCAGGAGAAATCACTTGGGCTTGTTCTGGTTTGCTTCAATAGTGAGATTTGCTCTAAGAAGCCAGACTTTTTCCAGCAGATTACCAATCACAGAGGTTACTGCACAAACCACAATAGTGGAAAGTTTTTTTTAATTTTTTTTTTCAGATTGGTATCAAAAGACCATGCAGCATCTTAGGAGGAAGGTTTGGATTGAGCAAATTATTGAATAGTAGAGTGTGATCTGAAAAGGTACACATCACCCGCATGATTTGAAATGCGCAGCGGTTATAGCTGTTAAACCACTATCATCATGAGATTTCCCATTTGTTTAAAGGGAATTTGACACATTGTCCCTGGTAACCTAAAGTCATGCTATGTAAGACGGGTACGATAGCATATGAAATTACCTTGGCACACCTGGGCAAGTCTTCGAGGTAGATTAGTTTGGCATTGTGTTTAGACAATCAGACAACACCGGATTACAAAATATTGGAACAGTCGATGCAGTCCTTTGTGGGGTGGGTAGAAGAAACTCGAGAGAGGTTCCCAGTTGTAACAGTTTAGTCCTTTAGCTGAGAGCACCCAGTGCTAGTTAATCTTTACAGGGAGCAAACAAAGTACAAGGCCTAAATCCAGCTTACAATTCGACGTAGTGTAGTAACACGAAGCTCGACACATATTAGCGGGGCTGGCGGCACCGGTGCTAGTCGCCGATTGAAAAAAACGGGACGGAGTTGAATTTTGCCGGCGCAGTATGGATCCACTTAGTTCAAAGTTTAAAGGAATTTTGTTAACATTAGACATATGTGTGGAATATCTGTGCACCAGCAGGTGCATGCATTGTTTCCCGCATTATTGCGAAGGACAAAAGCAACTTCCTGATATGTTTCAATCGGCGACTCACACCCGCTATCCATGTGTAGAGGTCCATGGTCATGAGTAAACAGGTGTGCGAAACTTAACTTTCCGTTATGACGGCTTGGCAGTGTAATGTGGCACGTTTACAGCAACGTGTCAACAGTGATTGGTGACGGGTTTAAATTTTCTTCATAGCCAGTGCATCTCTGACATTCTAAATAATTTGACAATCGGTTATAATGCACCAATATTATTTGGATTCTCAATAATAGAAAAGTACGTAAGACAAACAAAAATGTTCTCAGGAACACATTGATTTAAATTTTCTAACACCTCACAGTACTGCTATAAAGATTACTTTTGATTTATACTACCGATAGTATCAGTAAGTGAAGGTCTCTGCATTAAATCAGGATGCGGAAGGAATAATAAAGCTCTTGGTCCACATAATTGTGTGATATATGCTCTACTAAAGTAACATGGTAACAAGACAAAATTTTTAAAGAAGGAAAGATAATTTTAGTTAAAAAAATGTCGACACAGGGCTTGGTACTAAATAATACGTATATGGTAATTGCAGTTGGCTGATAGCACACAGTCCTTTAAAGTTTCAAAAGATCGAGTTAAAATGATTTTTGTTTATTGACAAAAAATTATAATAAATCGTTGCAGTGCTGATTTGCCTTATTTGAAAAGATGGTAACTAAAGGAAAGGGAAATTTGCCGATGCCAATTACCCCTTCCATTATCTCAAAAGGCTCAAGGATGGACAACATTGCATCATCAAGTCCGGAATCAGGAGGGTCAATATGTTTGCCAGAACCATCGAAAACACTTGTGCAGGACTATTTGCAAGGCATCCTAACGCAGGATAGCCAGTTTTCAACAAGTCGAGCATTGTGTCAAAAGTGATATATAAAAAGGTGATTTTGGACATTTTTTGAGAATTTTCTAAAAAATTCTTTGTAATACATTTGACAAATAAATACATGACCCTGATTGTGGTGCCATTTAGAATCTTTAAGTAACATATGCCAACATATGTGGTATCATCTGAAAGCTTAGTTCTTTTCTTTAATTGGCTGCAAAGTCATTCCGCATGGTTAGATATAGACCGACTGCAGTCCTCGAATCACGTAGTAAGTCGGTTTTGCCGCTCTGTCAGGATTCACATTAAAATGAACGGCGTTCAGCGAAAAAAAATCAGTGTTGTAGAGAAGAAATTGGTATTTATTGACGGTCCTACATCATGCGAAAAAAAAACACATATGTACTTAAAAATTTCAAAATGGCGGACACAATCAGGGCAATTTTTACTCAACCTACACATATAAACCCAAATAGTGCAATTTCAGAGGATCATTTACAAATATTGGACTGATCATGAGGGCAATGGTTGAAGCATAGGCCTTTAAGGTGATCTCGAAACCATACTATGCGCAGAGGAGTAAGCCGAGGGGCATAGTATAGGGTTTCGAGATCACGAGGGCCTATAGTTTCAACCATGACTTTCGCGCATAAAAAGCAAGGTCAATATTTGTTTTATATTACCGAATATATAGATTTTCTAAGCCACAGGCCTATCATGTGTAGGCCATGTCATGGCATGCATGCATGACATGGTTTAACATTTTGGGTAACTTAGCCTGTCCAAAATTGTGAAGGAATTAGCAATAAACCTTCTTTGTGTTGAAGAAGTGTTGGAGTCCAAACGGTATCGACCGCGCGTACGTAATCGACTTCTGCCATTTTTTGTCGGCAAGATGAGTTACAATTTTCTGCAGCTCCGCAATTCAGGCAAAATTTACACGGCATGCAGATGCCATGGCCGTCATCAGTGTCAAATAATATAATCCTTCGAATATCTTTAACGGTGTATTTTACTGCCGGTTGGTTGAACCCTAGGAGCTGCATCTCTGATTCCTTTCAGATCTTCAATCTACAAGCTCAAGCTGACTACTGATACTGCGATTCGGGCATTGCCCTGCTACCCACGGTACGAGTAAACAAAATATACGTTCTGATTATATTCATCTCTTTCCACCAGCGTCAACTGTTACACTCATAATATGGATGAATAGTTCGTACGACAGTCTTTTACGCTGGGACGAGGTTTTTTGTGTCCCGGGCATAGTTATTGAACTATGCCCGCTCTTACAGGGCATAGTTCATTTTGGTTCAATTCGGAAGCTAGTTGAATTTATGCCTCAAATTTAACCAATAAGATGACAGGAATCATATATGAGGTATATAATGATTCCTTTGCCAAACCCTTAGACATGGCATACGTCACTCTAAAAAAAGTTGTTAGAAAGTGAAGGAAAGGTGGTGTTTAGAGGTAAATGTTTCGCAATGAACACCACTTTGTGTTTAGACATTAAACAATGGTGTTAGAAAATAAACATTTGGTGTGTTTAGAAATTAAACACTTGGTGTTTAGATATTTGACAGTGAGAGATTAAACGTTTAGAAGCGATTTTCTGTGGCAGGAATTGACTGTTAACCTCTTGCTATTTTTATTGTTTTACAGATGCAAACATCCAAAAATTGTTTTCAAAATTTGTGGAATGATGTCAGTATATATATCTATATATTAGATATATATATATATATATAATATATTATCTATTATATATCTATATTATGTGTGTGGTTGTGTCAACGCTCAGTCAGTATTATGTAAAATTACGCCGGAATTGATTAAAACGGTTAGAAGCGTTTAATCTCTACCACATGTCAATATCTAACACCAACTGTGTAATGTTCTAAACACCAACTGTTTAATTTTAAACCACCATGTGTAATGTTAAACACAAAGTGTTTTAATTTGACTAAAACATTAACCCTCTTAACACCACCTTGCATTCACTTTCCTAACATGTTTTTACAGGGTAAGATGTCTACGTTCTGAATGCGTTTGAATTGTGTGACAATTCCTGCAGATGCACTGTAAATTCGGGCAGGAATGTCAAACCTTGATTTTCTGTGGCCGGAATGACTGTACTCTTGCCTATTTTAGTGTTTTACAGAATGCAACATCCAAAAATTGTTTTCAAATTTGTGATGTGATGTCAGTATTCATATATACTAGATTATATATATCTATATTATATATATATATATATTATATTATATATATAAGATATATATAATATATATATATTATATATAAATAACAGTGTTTTTACAGGGTGAAATCTTGGAATTAAAAGACTGCTCAAATCCATTACAGGAAGAGCGTAATGAAAAATTTCAAAGTATAGACCTTGGAAAGGCAAACCGTTATCCAGAGGTTCACGAATCCCCTCACTTACGATATCGGGTATCCGGATCCTCAGAAGATCCGTCTGAGGATCGGATACCGTGATCGCTACAAGTGAGGGTTGGGTATTCGTGAAACTTGAGTAACGGTTTTTGCCTTTCAGATGGTCTATACTTTGAAATTTTTTATATATTATATTATATATATATATATACTGTGGTGTGTGTGTGTGGGTGTTGTGTGTGTGTTTGTGGTGGTCTAACGATCAGTCATGTATTCTGTAAATTAACGCGAGGAATTGAATTTAAGTTTAAGGTTATTGTAACTAAAAGACGATTTGGGCTGACATCCAGGAAAGCATTGCCTTTGCCGACACTAGGGGTATTCTCAAATTCATAGAACAATTATTAAAATCAATGATCGGGGAAACCCGCCACAGTCGTTGAGGCTCACCCAATATGAAAGTAAAGTCAATGCAGGGGGGGGGGGGGGTAGGACATTGCCAAACTAAACAGCAACAGCAAATTCAAAACGGCATGCTAGTCTGTTTCAAAGATACGTTATCGGTAGGAGGCCGCTCTTACGCATATTGAACGGTTAAACACCAAGACTGACTAAAGACTAGGCCTGGTCACAAATATAAATTAAAGACCGTTATGGAAATTACACTATTTTGCAGCGGGGTTAAAACACAATAAGTGATTTGAAAAAATATTTTGAAATGTGCAGGGAATAGCTTCAAAGTGAAGGATAAGTCTGTAGAATTCTCATAAGTTGCCTGTTCGCTGTAGAATTGACAGAAAAGGAAGAAAAAGGCCAGTGTTCCAAAGATACGATTCTCCATTAATACGTGTTTGTAGTTGTATAAGTGTCCGAACGGACAGTAAGGACTAAAAATCCGATTCTGTCCTTTTTAAGTTTTGCTTCTGGTATTAGCATTTGCAGGGCAGGTTGGATATCTGTACTGTTAATACATGTAAAACATCTGATTTTTGATGATTTTTCGCAATTTGCCGATTTAGCAAATACAGATGGTTGTAGATATAATACCACTTAACCCCGACGGATTTTGAAGCAATATTTTTTATTAATTTATATGATATTACTAAGATCTTTTGAACAAAGGTTTACGAGATGATTTTTTAATTGTCCTGGACCGAGAATGCCATAGTAAATGCACGTAGCAGTCCAACAATTAACTGATTGGAAATCACCAATGCCCAAACATCGAGCAGATCGTGTCCGACCCCCCCTGGGTCCATGGGCCGATCGATAATAGCTCGTCCCATGAAGCCCCAGATTTTACCGGAGGTGGTCACCTTTTGGTATCATAAGAAAAGGCTGATGTTTTTTCTTATTTACACTGGGAAATCTTAGGGCAAAGGATATTTGGTTTGGAAGTTATGAGCGCAAATGTGACTCATTTTGGTCGACCAATATTAATTTTACACAGGTACTCTATGGGCTACAAAATCACGTTTTTAGCTCACGCATCAAAACGGATTGAAAGATACGGCGTCGAAAAACTTTACAGATGGGTTTTGAAAGTGAAGGCCAATACTATCAGATGAAAACTTCAATACCGTAAATTAGGGTCATCCCCTTTAGAGAAAATTGGGAAGAAGAAAATCCATAATTTTTTTCAGACTTTTATGTGAGTCACGGATATTTTCAAAACATTCAGCCAAACACGCAATTTACAAGGTAATAAAAAACACTACCTAATTTTGTATTTTAGATGATTTTGCTTACCATAAACAATGTTACGCGAGTACATCGCCTGATCTCCAAACACGAAACCTAATTACGTGTTTCTGTAACAGAGCGCTGATATCTAACTCCTGATAATTAATTTTAAAAAAAAATCTTTCAAATTTTGGACCAAAGCTTTTTGCTCAAGGACATTTTGTAACATGGTCAAACGATGTCCAAATCGAAATGAACACGTGTCCTTAAAAGTTAATTGAAGGGCAGCGTGCTTTGGTAATTTCAATAAGTTGCTACTGGAAATATCGTTACTGTAAGCAGATAAACAAACAACTGCAATGGTTTCCACTATAATACAATTGTAATTTTTTGATTTTTGTATTTTTAAAGTACATGCTCCTCAAATAACACAATTGGACTTTTAGTTTGTGTAATTGTAGGCAAATTACATTAGTCCGATGTGAGGGACCAGTGTGTGTGAAATAAGGAGCTATGCCGCTACCAAACGGACAAGCTAGCATATAATTCGATTGACGTCAAAAAGTTCACTTGTTATGTTTATTGTTTTTTTTTTCTCTTTACCTTACTGTCTGATTACGGGACCACTTAAGAGGATTCTTGAGCATTTTATACGTTTGTCTCCCCTTCAAAATATACAACAAAGAGAAGATAAAATCATTAAAACACCCTTGGTGAAAAGTAAAATGAGACCTTTGAACACCAACATCTTTCCTTTTTAGTTCTTTTGCTTCTAAACTTTGCTTTCTTCATTATATCATCACTGGCATCTTCGAGCCCGGTGGGGAATAGGGGACGGGTACATGTCCCTCCACATTAGTCCAAACATTTGTCCCCAACAGAGACCTGTGGCTGTTCCTTTAATTTCAGCAGTCAAATCTTCAAAATCTTCATGAATTCATGATTTGTCCCCTGAGAAGTGAACCTCCATTTCCTCAAAAACATAATTTCGGTGTCCTTCACTGTTTTGAAAAAATAATATATTGATTATGATAATACGTTCCACTCTGAGCTGTACAATATTCCCTTTTTTTGAAAAAAAATAATCTCCAATGATGCTACACGCCATATCTCTTTAGTTTCTTGAACCGTCAAGTGAAACTGACAAGTGGTATTTATGTCTATTTTCAATTGACAATATCTCCGGATAGGGTTCATCAAATTGGATGGAATAAAACTGAGGATTTAGCTTAGGAACTTGTCAAACATCTCGCAGAAATGCACCGTTTTATATATTTTTTTTTATCAATTTTAGTTTGATTGGATAATTTTTTGGCAGTCTGTATAGAGTATCACGACTAATATTCCTAATTGCGATCAAATTATTAATAATAATTAACTACAAAGAAAACGTAAAATTCATGTTTAATTTAGAAAGGCATAGATGCAGACTCTGATTTTCGAAATTATTTGGTTTGTGTGCATTCGTACAAATTGGGATAATAGAATGTGGGCCTGACGTTTCGATCCCTAGAGCAGGGATTTTTTATCAAAGGCAACTTGAGTTGCCTTTAATTGAAATCCTGCTAGGATCGAATCAAGTTTGTCCTTGATGAAGATCCTGCTAGGATCGAAAATCAGGCCCACACTCTAGTATACAGATTTTACCTACACCTGACTATTCTCTGTGGAGAAGCAGTTGGTAGCAGCATTCACCTGTTTCAGTTAGAATTGTCAAACCTTTGATTTCGGATGTCACCTAAAACGCTCTATTCCAAAATTTGAGATCAATCGGACTTTTTGGTGTATCGCAGTAGATACGTGGTAATTAACAGTGGCCATAGATTAACATAAATTCCGGATCTGAACTTCTATTCAATTGTGATTTTCTATTGGAAGGACATCGATATTTGCGCTTAACTATTTCACACAATTATCAGTATATGTAAAGCATTAGTTTTTAGTAAAAATTTGTTTTCAAATACCCCTTTATATAAATTCCCCAAAAGTCTATTTAATGTAAAATTATGATACAGGCTTCATGGG
>JAMKCH010033525.1:0-16495 GCA_023653785.1 Ophioderma brevispina
CAGTGTAGGCAGTGGTAAGGTTGAAGGGGGATGATTTTGGGAGTTAAGTGGGAAGGAATGGGGGGTGGTAGTCGCGGGGTGGGGGGGAGGAGTGGTGGAGGGGGTCGGTGTGGGATTGGGGGGGTTGGGGGTGGTGTTGGATGGGGAGGGGGGAGTATGCCACACAACATATAACAAGTGGGAGGAAACATTAGGATAAGAATCAATCGCGCGCGCGTGTGTGTGTTTGTGGTATGATAATCTGGGTGTGTGGTTTTTATGTGTCTGTCTGTGTGATTAGTGTGTATGCTCGTGAATGTGGCATATGGTGCATGCGCCGTATTGCATGTGTACATGTTTTGACATGGTATAAAGTGCACATAAGTGATAGGCCCTTACGCATGGTGCTGCTGCAATATTGGCAAGCCGATATACCTGGCCCTCTAGCAATGGCAAAGCGGCAGCCCGAGTGGCGGGGAGAGCGATTTATCGGCTTTGACGCTTTGCCGCTTGTGTCACAACCACCCGCTACGATTCTGAAATTTTTGCGTAGTGACGTAATTTGCATCATCAAGCGGCAAAGCGGTAGAGCGGAATGACCTCTTAATGACCTTTGTATGTTGTTTGCTTCACGGGCAGGAATTATTACCTTAGTCATCACATTAAACAACTAATCCATTCCACTGTCGGATTCTGTCATTTGAATGGATTAACATTAGACTAACATTGGACAAGTCTTCTTCAGGCTGCTCACATATTTCTCCTGCCTACGTCTCTACTTTGTGTTATCCTATGGTGACTACTTACTTTCTGGCGACTTGGTCGTGCCTACATCTTCTACTTCAGCTGACAGTCGTGTCAGCTCGGGTGCACTTAAGCATTACCCCTAAGCAAGCTTCAGGTTGTTTGTTATCCCCGAGACTCCCCATCACCTTTGTGGAACTTTATTGACTCTCTTGGGCTTGATCCACCCCTACAGCAATAAATTCAGCAGAGTTTGGTCTTCGCTGTGAAGCTTCCTTTGTACAAGTCATTCCAACTTCAGGATTTGTTTGCTGCAAATGGTACATTGTGCTATATACTCGGGTACTGTTTGGGATGTCTATAATTTTATGCAAAGAACCAGATGCATAGCTGTTCTAATGAGCCGATGTAAATCCTATCCCAATGCCCCTGCTGATCTAGTTGCCATGAAGGAGCTCATTACGGCTGTGACTTGACGCAGTACATACGAAACATTTGTATACCGGTACTTGTCATTTGCAGCATCAAATTCACTAAAAAAATAAAAAAAAATGAGTTTCTAAAATCCAGTTCTGCAATTGCGAGAGTACTTATTTAGGTGCATTAGCCACCTTATCTCTTGCTTTCTACAGGCTTCTAACGATCTTTGCAAGTTCATCTTCAATGAAGCCATAGCAGCTGCGTTTCTCTGAAATACAGCATCGAGTAAGAGATCATTCAATGCTTGCATTTACCTGATGACATTCTATTGCTCGATTATAATGTTTGCCACTCCCGAATCTGCATGACTGTTAATTGCTATACATATCCGCTTCCACCCACGCTTGATCAGGCCGCTGCTGTCAACTTGTTTACCAAGACCTTAATGCACAAAGAACTGTGTGGAATTGACCTGTCCATGTCGATCGCATTTATTTGCATATATAGATGGATTCAGATATGGAAGTTTAACAACCCTCTTGTCAGACCATATCACTCCAAGCACAACTTGGCTTATAAGAATCATCACTTTTGACAAGCTGATTCAAACTGTGTAACTGAAGAAGAGAGGTTGTAAGTGTCGTTCCTCATGGGCTGGTGTTGCTAAGTGGTATGCTGACCAGCTCAAGTGGGTTCTCGCTTCATTGTTTTATTCAAGTATTATTGAATTATATGCAGCCCAACAGGTCACCATGATCTGTGAGCGATCATGGTAACTTCCCTTGTGGCCTCCCCAGCTCCAAGGTCACTGTTTGTCTGTCTGCAATGGTGCGCAGATTTAAGCTTTATAAGTTAGGCAGTTCCTTTGCAATGATGCGGAGAGTCAAATACTAACGTCCCTCCGGGCTCATTTTCAGAAGAAGCTGTCTTCTCTGCATCCTGTGTGTTTTGTGTCCTCACTCCTTAATTGCTATCACTCAGAAGTACAGGGTACTTCCACATCACATCATGCTCGCTGCATTTCTCTGTAAATGCCTACTGATGCTGCAGCCACACTAAAGAATCTGCATTAGAGTTTTCACTGGTAGATGGTTAAGGAAGGTATGTCCAAGATATCGTGCTCACTGGTGCCACTCTTTGTTGATTGCGTGTCGACATAGCGGGTTGCGTCATCATATCATGGGTCGCCTGGTATTTCTCCTGTAATTCTGCAGTCATAAATAAAGAACCTGCATTAGAGTTTTTCCACTGTGGTTGGTGAGGTTAGATATATCCAAGATATCGTGCTTACCGGTCACCTCTGTCATTCCATGTCTGCATGTCTGAAAATTTGACTGTGTATGTCCTGGATAGTATCCAAAAAATCCCCATTAACCAAGCATGAACATTCTTCTGAAATCTGTTACCGTTGTCTGCATGTTTCAAAAGACCTTGAAATCAGGAATAATGTGGACTTTATGTTTTTGGTTTTAAGGGTGTTCCAAAGATATTTCATGGTTTGGTACCAATCATTCAGCTTGTAAAGTACCCCATTGTGTGGTCTAGATGTAGTGGTGAACTACAGGCTCCATATTGGCTCCTTGACCCCCTTTTCTGAAATACAGTTGAAGCAAGTTGCATGGAAAGATCTTTAACCATCCGGCGTGTCTACCTGGTTCGTCTATGTTGTAATGGCCTTGCATAGAGAGTGGTTCTTGCTCAATACCAGGGGGAACATAAACTCCCTTTTTGGCCACCATGTTTTTCTGCACTTTAGCAGCAATCATTGACACATGTTTTGTACAGGAAATGCAAACCCTATTCCGAATGCGATAAAAGATCAATCATCCCGTTCTACTTCTATTTAGGTGGTTAACAGTGCAAGGACATTCCGGTTGTCAACGGTGTTTCATTGTACTACCTAATCGAAAGCCACTCTGAGCAGATTTGGGCTTGTAAGTGACCTGTCTCTTGGATTTGTAGGCTTTCTTGACCTGCTTGCCAAGTTTGTACAACTTCGGTCGAATATATCAGCCCGTTGTTTTGTCTTAGGAACAGAGTGACCCTGTATTATCCATCTTAATAGGATATCTAGCTCCAGATGGACCGGATGTTGCTGACAGAGATCCACTGAATGTCCCTGACTCAGTTTGTTCAATTGCCCTACGTACAATTGTTCACATTGAAATATGATTGCACTCTTTAAAAATACCATTCTTGTGTGCTGCAGGATCAACTGCTGTATTTTGTGCTGCTTTGGAGTGGATAAGAGTAGGCTTAGATTTATCTTTGGGATGAGTGAAGTTCTACCTTATCTATCTGCACTGCAATCTTTTTTGAGTGTCCTCCTCCTGGTTTCAGCGTTTCTTGCCACATTGTGTTCCTCCATGATATCATTGTAGTCTGAACAATGCCTTTGAGATGGGGATGTAGGAACCAGATACTATGCTGGTCATTAACTGGGTGTAAAACTCGAAAAGCATTTTTGCCCTGGCAATTAATGAAAACTGTTTCCTCTTCTCTGCCTTGGTTTCTTTCCGTGGGAACACAGTACTTTTTCATTGCCGTATCATGCCAGCTTGGATACATTATGTCTCTTGATAACGCTTCATTTTCACACAAAACGGTCGTAGCTTCCTTTCCATTGTGCAATTTTTCTTAGTTCTTCACGATTTCTGACAGTTTGCATAATAAAACAGAGCTTTCGATCAAATTTCGGTATTTGTGAACATGTCACCTTCCCGATTACTGGCGCCTGTTCATCTGCATCTGCATGTCCTTTTGTTGACGGCGTCCTCTTTTTACCTGCAAAAGCTTTTTCATGACTCCCTTTTGCTCTTTCAAGCATTTCATAATGGCAGCATAGCATGTTCGGGTTGCATACGCACCTTTGGACTTAAAACAGATCTGGAGTGACTTTTCAGTACGATTCCACATGGCAATTATTCTCTTTCTTCATCTTCATGCTCAGCTCTTTGACGAATGGAATCAAGAATTTTGTAACTGCTCCTCCTTTGGCTTCATTTAGTGGTTCTTTTTGTTTCTGTTTGCAGTTTCATACAAAGGTTATAGTTAGTTTCTATGCATCTCTTTTTACTTGGTGGGCCTGCCATACTTGTATTACTTTATTTCTGTGTCCCTCTTCCTTGTCTCTTTTTAACTGGGGCGGGCTTGCTAACACTTGTATCTAAACGAACAAAACAACTCTAAGTATACAAGATATACTGCCATGGTGAGGCTCTGGTTATAACTATGGGCCCGAGGTGAAATCAATAGTACTATTTTGCTGAGGAGGCGCGGCCCCTCCAAAAATGTACTATTGATGTCAGACCGCTGGGCCATAGTTTAATCAGAGCCCTCAATTTAGGGCAGTATGTTTGTTTATATATTCATATAAAAAAAATATATTCTTGTTTATTGATTTGTTTGAAAGAAATTTATAAAGTTTTAAACTTACCGGTTGAGTCTGCATCTGAGTCTTTATTTCTGCGTCCATAAATTCCATTTTTTTTTAAAATAATTCCAAAGCAGTCCACATTCCAAACAGTTAAAAAAAAACCGCTAGTAACAGTCGCGAACAGAAATTCCAAGTAGTTTTCGCGACCCTGCTAACAGTGCAACAGTCAAATCAAGTCAGTTTCAAAGAAATTCCTTGTTCAATAGTTGGCCAACAACATTTTACAGGTTCTATGTCAGTTTACTTGTTGTAGATATTCACAACACAGCCATGGAAAGTAAAAGCTGTTTGGATTTTGCCCCTCATTGTTTACATTGCAACAGTGTTGGTGACATCCTGGAGCTGTAAAGGATTTGTGTCCAAATCATCCATGATCTTGTCAACTTGACTCAATGAGAGTGGCTTTTCAGCCTCTTCACAGAAGGCTTTAGCATCAATAACTGGTTGGCTGACTGTGGCTGTAGGGGTGACTGTTTCAGATATAATATCGACATTTCCTCCTTTTTCTGGTCTGATGTAACTTACCTAGTCTTTGAGCTCGAAGTTTCGATTGGTCCGACACGCTCTGATGTCCCTCTATTTGCAACCCCGGCAATATCAATTAGCGTGCATGTTGTTTGCACGGAGGCCTGGGTTTGCATACAGTTTGGTACAGCCAAAATCCATCGTTTTGGCTTATATGTTTTTCATCTTGTTAGCAAGGGTGTCGCGAACCAGTGGGGGAAAAAAAAGATTGTCAACCATCCTGTCATCCTCCTCGCATACTCCTCTTTGGAGCGCCTGCCACATCCAACTGGTCACTTCGGATTCCTCACTTCGCTAGGTTATTATTTTCTTCTTCAACGTCGCCGACTGGGCAGCGAGCGACTTCCCTTCAGATCGTACATACGCCCTCCTTGACTAGCTTTATCATCATCGGCCTGATTCTTTGTTCCGAAATTCTTACGGTAAATACTCTCTGCCTGCTTTTCTGCTTCCTGCGTGTAAGTGAAAGTCTTCCGATTTCATGATGCGAAGGTTCTCCATGCCACGATTCGTGAAGTATATAATCACGTCTAACAAACACTCTTTGTTTTGCAGTCCCCTGGCAGTACTGGTATCAAGGCTACTTTGGATACGAATCCATATCTTGCTTGTCCACCGTGGATGTTTTTTTACAGCGCTTTGCCTGCTTGTCAAGTTTAACAAGCAAGGCCTTGAAAGTTTTTGTTAGAGATGGGGAATTCACCTGTATAACAATGTCCACTCCACGTTCAACTTAAATGTCTTTGTCCGAATCTCACTCACCGCTTGCATAGCTTCTTGCTATAGGTTTACCCTGCTGTTGCGGCACCCGCTGCATGACTTTGATGGAAGCACATCCAACCTGGGTTATTGAGCTGGTCATACTGAACATCGGCAAGCTTACAGTACTCTCGGTGAAACTCGTCAGGCTATACTTGATCTGCTTCTTTGTATTGGTCGCTAAAAGCCATTGTTGATAAAATCTTCTATTTCTCTTCATCATCATAACAGCTTAAAACGCGGTGTTTCGCTGTGAAAACCACCGTTTCTCCGCTTCTGCGTTCATGTTGTTATTATTTTTCGTAAATTTGACCTCGGTTGTCATGTGTCTGCGAAAGGTCAGAAGTAGAAATATGGAATACACAGGGTTGACAATCCTACATATTAAGATCGCATTAATCGTTTTGGATGTCGGACATATGGTGAATGGGTTATGAAATAGTCTCTTTTACGTGTACATGTCATATTTCATTCACTATTCATGATATGTGAACTGCGACGTTCGTTACGAGGGACAGAATAGATACGTCTTAAGGTACTATATACGTACTAAATATTATTTTTCGACGCCTGCATCAAGAGAATAGTGTGTTCTATTTTTTAACATGTCACACACTTTCATCTTTCCAACATCAATACAAAATATATTCATGAAGTATTAATATCTATATATATATATATATATATATATACTATATATATATATATCTATCTATATAAATAATATATAATCTATATATATTATATATCTATATATATATTATATATATATATATTATATATATATGTTCGAAGGGCACGTCGGCATGTATTGTACAGTTACATAATCAGTAGACCAAAAAGTTCGGGTGTAGTCGCTGCCGTAAAAAAGGCCAAGCCTAAAAGTTTAACTCTATGTCGGATATATTATCTCTCTCCTTGAACATAACAAATAGGAGTCAGTAGAAACATCCACGAAATGATGGCTCTCACAATCAGTGCCTGGGGCCCACCAAGACTCGGTTTCTGATAGAAAAACACAGGTTTCTATCCGCAGACGAGTCCTGCGATGAAATGGTGCAGTAATGCTGGATGAAAAATGCGTATTACCGAAGTAAAACATCGTAGAGATGCGGTGTAGAGCGCTCGTGTATTTACCGTGACGTAAATGAAAGAGATGGGGATGGGTCCGCGACTAGCACGAGACAACCAAAAAATACCCGTAGCTTTCGCTCATATCAGTTAGCTTCATCAGGGAGCTCCGAGAAGGCAAAGAGCCCACAAATGGACGTACCGGCAAGCAAGTGGTGACTCCGGTCCTGGAGATTTGCTCCAATGAAGTCTGAACGTGACGAAATGCGCGAGTAGCGCGCGAAAATCGCTGAATTTACTTTATTTTGCCCAAATCTAGAGTGAAATTGGTCTAAATTCACCGAAAAAGAGGGACGAAAATGAATATTTTGTTCCATATCGTCTCGCTTTTTCGGCCATGGTCGGTACGCCACGTGTAAGTGAAAGCGATGTTCGGCCCAAGCAATCGGCAATCCTTCTCGTTCTATCTGGCTTTATCGCGATTCCACGGGGTTTAATTACCGATCTTTTTCATCAATTTGAACCAGAATTGCTCCAAGACCGACTGGGCTAGCGTCGACCAAAAGTTCTGTTGTTTATTTGGATCAACAATTACGCCAAATACTGGTCACTGGAGAGTGAATCCTTGAGGTCTTTTAAGTGCCTTATCCTGTTCTTGTTTTGAATGAAAGCCTTCTCAGGGTTAGGCGCCGTAGGGGCTCGTGATGGTGGCTTAGGTTTGGGATGAAAGCGAGTAAACGTCTCCTTGCCTAACAGACTCCTATAGTATCAGCAGCATTCGTTGGTGGTGGTGCCTTCTGAAGAGCTTCCAACTTTCTTGCTATCCGGTGATACGCCATGCCTCAGTAATGAACACCAACCCGAAAAATTCAATTGGCGCTTAATTCTTTGAACACGGCGCGACTCTAGTTGCTAACGAGTCAAAATGCTGTCAATTTGTTTGCAAAAGGTCAAAATTCAGAATCAGGCGGGGTAATATGGACCTCATATGGTCCATATTGCCCCGTCCCATGCATTTTTTACATTGGGAATATGGGTGTTGTACATATTTACCCCCAGATACATATACAACCGTTTTCTTTATTAGATATAAGCTAGAAATTGATACATTACCCTGCTTGCATAGGTAATGCTCACTACCATATGTGCAATGGTAAAAACCTCCAGACCGAGGCTCAAGAGAAAATAGGGATGTTTTTAAAATGTCACTGACCAAAATGAGAAAACTCGTGAAAATTTGACATTTCAATATCCTTTGCCTTTCAGGACACCCCCTCAGTTAATATCTGAATTACATTGTTGAATGATGTTTCTTCAAGTACCAATAGAAGGGGCACTCCCACCATCCCTAGTTTAAAAGTTAGAGGGGGGTCCATAATGCCCAGTGGGTCATATTACCACCACCTTACCCTATATCGAACTGTACTGCCTAGTGCAGCGAGGTATGAACGAACCTTCAAGGTCCGTTCACACTTCCACTGCAGTGCATGAGTTGCTTGGCCCGAATATCACATAGGCTTACGGTCCGTTCATACTGTCACTGCATTTTCAGTGCAGTACTGCAATATGCAGCCTACCAAAATCGTCCCTGCAATCACTTGGCAGTATTTGCAACGCAATGCAGTACTGCAACGAAGTTCAAATTTATTTTAACTGGCGATGCAGAAGATGCGTGGGGCAGTCAGTGTGGCAGTAAATGCCAATTTTTTCCCCTGCAATCATTCGCAAGCTTACTGCAACGTACTGCACCCCGTGACCCCCTGCATGACCTGGAGTTGACCTGCATTAAATCGATTAGGAGTGCAGCGGAAATGACGAACATAGCAGTAAATTTTTACTGCACAGCAATGCGTGGCAATGGGAAGTATAACGGACCTTTGAGTAATGCGGGGGAGGGGGGAATGGTTGTGTGGGGTTGGCTGGGTCACCCCCTATTTTCGTGTGAGGGGCTCAAATAACCCCCCTTGAGCCCCCATAATCCTTCACATTTTTTTAAAACCAAAAACGAAATTAACGAAAGCTTCCCCCCTCCCCCAGTGGCAGCGCCAGACTTCTTTTTCTGGGGGAAACGTTAAACTGTTTTTGGGAAAAGTGAAATTCGGGGCAAAACTTCCAAATTTGAGATGTTTAACCAAATTTTTTAACAATTTTTTTAATCTCTGATATTTGCCCACATTTTTTTGCCCCCAAATCGCGCTGATTTTTTTCGCAACTCCGTAATGTCATTTTTCTTCTTGGGGGGGGGGGGGGGTGGGTGGGGAGAAAAACTTGGGGAGGGAAATACCACCCCCGCCCTTCGCTGGCAACCGCCACTGCCTCCCCACCCTCCCACAACTCGGTGCCTCGCGGTGCCCCCCCCCCCCCCCAATCCTGAAAGTTCTAAGCCAATGTTAATCAGTCTCTGCCCTATATGCTTGGCAATATGCAGTACTGCAACAAAGTTAATTTACTTGCGTTGCAGGGGATTGTATCAAGTTGCAGTAGAAAGAGATCGAATATCCAACAGTGCAGTCGAAGTCTGAACGGACCTTTGTTGGAGTCACATATCTCTGCCGCCAGTGTGAGTCCCTTTTCCTTGAGGCGTACCATGAGCAGTCGTAGTGGCTTATCATGCTCTTCCCGTGTTTCTGCATGGACCAGGATTTTCGTCCGACGGATCAAAACGCCAGGTTGTACCTTGCAACGCTTGCCGTATGGTGTTTTGAAAACTTCACTAGCGGATGAAATACCAAATTTAATTGCTGTATCGTTTTAAACCAACATGAATCGCAAATGTGGTTATATAACGGCTTTTCTAGACTGATTTCTAATTGATGGTATCCCCCGGGTCTAATTTGGAGAACACCTTCGACCCATTGAGTTCTGCCACGAATGGCTTCATGGATGCGCATCTCTATGCAGAGCCGAATATCCTCTTGACCTTTAGCTCGGAAAGGCAACGACTGGAGATACCCCACGGGTTTTGGGCCCCATCGGCATCTTCAGATTATGTCTGACTCTTTTTAAGCTCTTAGCTTTTATGCCATCTTATTTAGTAGATAGAACGGGCTCTTACGATCAGAATTCACTGTTGTTAGCTAAAACTGATAACGCGAACGGAGGGACGACGACCGGAGTGCGTATCGCCCCTCACGGCCGGTGGGGTCCGACGTGGCCCGCCTAGGGCCCTGTATCCAATGGGCAACGCCCCCGGTGGTTGTCGAAGGGGCGAAGCCTTCGAAGCCAGAGGTGTTATGTCTTTACAAACTGTTGGAAAACACCTTGCCAGAGAGGGGAAACTATATTCCTTGGATTTAATTTCTGGGTTTTAGCCATTTCAGAAGCCTAAAAATTTAACTGTGACCTGGCTTCCCGTCACCATCCCTGCGAACCTGGAGGTCGCTGATGAGACACCCATGCCACCGTCGCTTGAGCGGAGGTCCTGAATGTCACCAATGGACCATACCCTATCTACTCAAGCATTTTGCAAAGATATCTCCAGGAACAGCAAGGTGTACATCTGATGTACAAAATCACAAGTTGCACTAAAATAGGGAATTTTTTTTTTTAAACGCAACCCCTAGGTCCAATCTAGATCGAAAGCAGGTACAGGTCATAATGATAAGTGCAATGCAGTTGCCCATTCCCTGATAACGTTTTGGTCCAGATTGCACCCATCAATATTTTTGTTAAGTTATGGCATAAGTGAATTTTTTTTTAACTTTGTGTTTTACTAAAACTCAATAAACCGAGCTACGCAATAACAAACAATCATAATGACATCAGAAGAGAACGATTGTTTTGGGCTCCGGTGTCACATTTTCATCTATTGTGTAGAGATGATGTGACCTAAACGTCACTTGTTGACATTCATGACTGCTTCTGTTGTTTTCGGGTAGGCAAAATATTACAGTAGTTCCTGACAGACCACCATAAATCTGTTATAAATTAACTTGCAGAACCTTTCCTTATCCATTGGTCACAAATATGCAGCTGGTCGCATTAGCTTTTATGCTTGATAAGAAAGTTGGTATTAAATTTATCTACAAACAAAAGTTACAGGCAAAACGAGGGATTTTCCCATGCAAAGTCTTAGGTGCTTTTTCTTGCCAGTGTTCTTCTCTTACACCAACAGGAGCTAACAGGGGGAGCCATACACTAACACAAATGTCACACAACATATCATCTATATTTTCCCTGCACACCCTGTACTTTCCTGTGAATACCTGTGGGAATTGTTCAAACAAAACCACAGTTCTTTGGCGACGACACATTATTTACTGATGTCCACCAGCTTGAGTTCTTCAGACGTGGACAAGCGCAGCCTAATAGATTGGTTGTCAGCCTAATAGATTGGTTGTTGTAAACGTACACTCATCTTCGACTTCATGTGGTCTGGGAACCCCCCTTAATTTTGACCTAGTAGACTTTTGTTGGAAGCCAAGTCTTCACCCCCCATATTGGTGTACAGATGGCTCCAAAACAGTCTTATATAATCAATCTTGTCACTTCCTTGTTATTATTTAATCTTTTCTGTTTTTAATAACTATTACTAATGATTAGTCACATTTGATTTTTTTGTCATTCATTATTAATAATTACACATTTATGGTGGGGGAAGGGAAGGAGATATGGGGGGGGAGGGGGGAATTGGGGGGGGGGGGGGGGTGTGGGAGGGAGGTTGCAAATTGATTTTATCATAAATGCTAATATATATAGTCCGTCACCCCCCCCCCCATATTGGTGCAGCTTCCAAAACATTTTAAATCCTAGCAAATTCATTTTAATATTTACCATTATTGCAGCTCCAGACGAAAGAATTGAAAGGACACCAAACTGGCATGACGCATCAGTTGTGCGTATGATAATTTAATCCAAGCAAGAATTCGTACAGATGGAGGAAACCAAATACAATGACATCCAACAAGATAAAGCCCAGTTCTTGCGATCTGGGAAATACTCGGATACATCGCACAGAACCTGCAACAGTCCGGCCTGTCGGAACGTAGGCATCATCTCAAGACGCAGCATCCCACCGGAACGCTCCCCTCCGGACGCTGCGAGTGTGCGCGCACCACAAGCACAACAAAGGTGCCACTCCTTGCAAGTATGCGGATTGAGCAGAATCCGCAGTTTGCAGACACAGGATTTCAACCTCGGGATTTTCAAACAAGAAACATTGGGTTTCCTCAATTAATCATGATTAAGTACAATAATTAAGTTTTGGCCCTAACAATTTAGAGCAATGGGCCTATCACAAATGTATGCATATTTATTGAGCCGAAGAATGACCCCTCTTGCCAGCAATGTTGGCCTAAATATACGTAAATAAAAATCCTATACTATATTACAATTTATTAGGCCCTATAAAATTACATCCAAGAAGATGAAACCATACAATTTGTGTAACTTGTTGCCAAAATGTTTACAATTTTCCGCCCACACGAACAAAAATTTTGGATCAAAATTTGACCACAACCCCCCTACCCCCTCTCCCCTCCCCCCTCCTCCCCTCCCCATTTGAGTTGGAATAGGACGAGCGATAAAAATACAATACCGACTGAGCGCGGTGAAAGTCAAAGAATTACAAGACATTGAACAGAGTACAACTGACAATAAAATTCTATAATCGCGGCATTAATTAGCCAGATTAGAAAAAAAAATAAGCAACGAATGTTACTGATAGATTGAAAGTGGCACTGGCACATTTATCACAAAAACCTGTCGATTTGTACGCAATTGACAGTCAAGCTAACAGAAGAACACCTTAACGCAAAATTTACATGGCCCAAATTAGGGTCATTTGGTTTAGAGGCCAAATAACACTACCTGAAAGCCTAACCTTAAAATTTGCCGAAACTCAAAACAATAAACGTGGCAATTGCAAAAACCAGACGCGATCACATTGATATTAAAACGAAAAGGGGCCCCACAGAACAGACAGAAGGTATTATCGATGTCTGCCGAAATAATGACTCGGCAGTCATTTATTAAAAGCCGTACTGATGCCCAAAATGGATTTGACCTGGGCTTAAATAGCCCAGGTTAGGGCTAATGTAAAATAAAATCCCTAAAAAAAAAAAACGAAGAGCTGAGAACGCAATTATCAAATGTGGCCCAGCCTCTTTTGAACAATGAAAATTTTGAAAAAAGTCTCCAACAACAATAATTGAAATAATTGTTATCTAAATTATCAACAATACAATAACGAGCCTTAATGAAATATTTTGTTATGCATTTACAAAGAGCCAACACATTATCAGTCATGTTCGCAAACAACGCAACGGCGTAAACACACTTCCTTACCAACGTTTGATTTAAGATCAACTTCATTACATAATGTTCTGAAGCATAATTTCTGGAAGCGATGAGTTTGGCCTATTCTGGCCTTCTTGAAAACGTCGAAAACGAACGATGCATAGACAATTGTCAAGTCCATTTATCCTAATTATTTGCAGTTCTCTTCAGTTGAGCTTACTGTAGATTATTTAATTTACTGGATGTATTCATGTTTGAATAATGCCCTGTTTCATTCCTTAGGTTTGAGACCTAATCATATTTAACTGGAATTACAACATTGTATGACAATTCCTCATAACGTGAGACTGCGATATATATACCTACTGCACTATAGCGAAAAGTCGAAGTACCCCAGAACGGAAAGTACAGTTTCGGTAATCCGCATAACCATTATGGAAGGTTGGTAGAGTTCTCACCCCCCTCATCGCTCCACCAACCACAACAGTCACAGGTTGAAGTACAATACGACCGACAAGGAGCCTATTTTCCCGATCTCGCCAGTACGACGTACATGTTACGACCCATCCCCTCGAACCTGAAAAGAGAAATTAAACAGGCAGGATGGTGTTTTTTTGTGTTTGGAGGCTCAGATTCTTTATAATATATAGCCAATATCCCTAAAATTGTGCAACCAAATTAATATTCTAGTCAAAAGCCTCCCACAAATACAAAATGGCTGGCACAAATATTTGATATTAAAACATGACAAGAGAATAATCCTAATACTTGAAACCGCTAATCCGGAATTGAATGACAGTTAAATAATTTCCCATACAAATCCACGAGAAAAGAATGCAGAAACTATAGTCGATCCAACCTCATATGTCCCCCACGAGCCCAATTGCGTGGAGGTTAAGCACTAATGTACTAGTATCAGGGGCAAAAATAAAGCTTTCACAAAAACCATTGATTTTTGAAATGTACTTAAAGGATTAAATGAAGTAGCATAAAGATCACTGCCAGGGCCAGTGTGGGATTTAACTTGTATGGGGGTTAGGAGGTGATCTCTGAACCGTTTTGTGAGATATATTTTAATCCTTGTGGGAAATATTTGTGGTGCCATTGTGTTGTGGGAAATGCGCCTTTGTTTTATCTGATTTGTTATTTAACCCCCTGGACATGGGTCCTGAAGATATCAGTTTTTTGACATATTTGGGCATAAAAATAAAAAAAAAGGAAACACCGTGCCAATTGTACTCTATGGTCTTCTATGCTAATGTGTTTTCTACATTAATTAACCTACATCAAGATCATCCTAAAAACTGTGTTATCAGTGTCCTAGTACTGAGAGTAGATTTTTCCTTTAATACCTTATAGTGCCATTCATGTCATAATGCTTCATAGCTTAAAATTTTCAAAACTCTTGCTAAAGTTGGTTATCAATTTTGATGAAAATATGCTTTGTAAAGCCATACATGTTTTGCTCAGAAATGAAGGAAAATCATTCCACAATTCGTGGCATCCTTGCTGGTGTAGGGAAGCACCGCCCTAATATTTTCCAACAATTTTAAGTTTTTCCTCTTCACCGGGGGAAGGGGCTGGAGATTTGGTACTAACACATATTGGCTCGGGTCATCTTCCTGTCCAAAAACGTGTTTTTAGCCGCGCTTGCACCCAATGGCCCCGACGCCCATTTATTGTTTCATGATCTTGCACTATTTCAGGCCATTGCTAGGTCACTGGTAATAGCAATCATTGGACAAATTAGTAAAAACAATTGCCACACATTTTCCAACTAACCTATTCGAAAGCATGGCTGACGATTTTAGGATCACAGTAAAGACCCCAATTTTTAAAATTACTTGGCCTCACTGAATGGCCCCCTTTTTCCAAGAAACCCACATGATAGCCAGCATGGCAATTGGCAAAATATGTCATTTCAATAATATGCCTCCCCACCCACCCCACCCCACCCAGTCCCCTTCCCCCTGCAAAAAACAGCATGCCACTTTGCATAATAATATACGTAAGTTTCATTACATATGACAACACATATTTGTGCTTCCTGCTTAAGGTGATGGTGAGTTGTTATCTTTTTTCCACGGGGTGGGGGGGGGGGGTGGGACGCCCTAGTTGGATCTGCATTAAAATAAAAAATTTTTTACTTTTTTTAAAAAAAAAAAAACAACAAAAAAAAAAAAAAAATGTTATGTGCCTATTGAAGATCCCCCTTTTTGAACCAGCTCATGCCCAATGACCTCCTTTTTTAATGCTATAGGCCTAATCATTTTCCAGACATGCAGATATTACCCATGACCTTTTTTTCAAAGAAACCGTTGAAATCGAAGATACGCCCTTTTTCAAAAACCTATTGTCAGCTAAACATGAACTCTATTTTTTCCATTTTCTGCAACCAAATAGCCTTGTGTAAAATAAAAACCTCTTTTGTTTCAGTTCAGCAGTTTTTGCCAATTTCATTGAAATTTACTTAACTTTGCCTAATCTTCGGCAAATTCTTACCGATTTGTTACCCAATGTGTCCCTTTTTCTAAGGCTTATTACTTAATGACCGCCCTTTTAAATAACGTTCATTATTCCTGAAGACCCCGTACTTTTGACGGCCGGTAGGCACATACGTTGCACTTCAAAATAGGAGTTTTTCCGGCCCCTGGGACTTTTAAACGCTTGCGAGTGCCAAGGATGGCACATGTATGATATTGAAGTAATATTATGATCAGTCCCACCTCCATTTTCCATCAGCTGCTGGCAATATAAGGGGGGGGGGGAATAATTTGTATCTGGGCCAACAACCCACATTAAAAAAGTCCACCTTGCCCCCTGCCACGTTTTCACATGGATGTCAAACTTTGCGTTTCTCTTATCCGCATATAGGGTATCAGAAGCAATGTTAGAATGATGTATAAATCGTGCTAAAAATGAACAAATGGTTAATTTTTGTACTAGGTGATAGCCGTGGAGCACTCATATATATTAAATGTATATGGGTGTAAGGTTATCGCGCTTCCAAACCCAGGGCATTCGGTGACAGAGGACTGAAATAATAGGGCTCTTTGAGTAGAGAACGCCAAAAGGTTCCGAGATGACCAAATTTGCAAAATTTCTAAAAAGTGGAGGTTTTTTGGTGAAATATCCCCCAAAATCGGGGTCTTTGGGTAATATTGGCAAAATTTTCACAAATTAAAAAACAAAAAAAGTAAAAAAAATATGGGGTCTTTGGGTACACGCTGCTGAAAAGGTGTTTACAATACGCGTGGCTTCCATGATGGGAGTCCCCCCCCCCAGAGTTATAGAGCCGCATTTGAATCCAGATTAAAACGCGGA
>JAMKCH010033526.1:0-58152 GCA_023653785.1 Ophioderma brevispina
TATCTATTTTGATCATTACAGTTTTGCGTAAGACGCATCGTAGCTGTGCGATGCTTGCCATTCCTTTGTGTGATTTTTAGACAAATTGCAACGCGCACCCTCCCACTGTGACCGTGCTAGGTTCGTAATTCTTCTAGGATTTGTTCTTTGATTTTTCTTTTTTCTTCTGCCTTTCAACCTATTCGCCGCATTATTAATCAAGAAATTACTAACTCATAGTAATGTCCCAAGCTCTCTCCTGGCAATGGATTTTGGAGTATTTGACACTCGTTCACAATATATGTCAAATTACAAGTAAATGGCCCATCTGTTCTATCTCACAGTATCCAATCGAACACCCGAGATCCACAAGACACAGTTTTAGCACCGTTTCTTTCACACAACTTTTTAACATCCGACTGTAGACCTTCTCTTTATGTATCGTATTTAATATTTATTGTGGCATTGTGAGCTCTCAATGTGTCTAAATTTCCTTTTATGGAGTATAATAAAGTTTACTCAGAGATTTGACCAGTTTTCTTTCCGGTTTTCCTCGGAATCCCGGGTTTTTAACAACCACCAAAACTGTCTGTTGTCTCCGTTTTTTTTTTGTTTGTTTGTAAAGTTTTCCAAAAAAACCCTGTTTTTCCCGGTCGTGTCGTCTGGTGAGGCCAAAATAAATGAAGTGTGATTTAACAACAAGCATTTATTCTTAAATCGCTCCCCTCCGGCAACTCAAATTTAACGGATCGTTGGTTTCCCACTCGATCGCCATAACCCCTTACCCTTCTACAAAGAAAATCCTGTTGACGCGGTACCGTAAGCGATCAGCCTACAGGCTCTGTGTAAGGAGTTGTTCAGCGAGGCGGCGCGCGAGTGTTTGGCATGGTTATGCCGACATTACTTTCGGTAGGAAATGGAAAGTCTTGACGATGGATGATTACAACGATAGAATGAAAGATAAAGAATAAATGAAAAATGGTCTGGTTGGAACTTGAAGGGGAAAGATGACAACGACGTTTTATCAGAGTACATGAGGAAAATGAACCAAGCTGGGACTGTCATACTACTAAAAATGTCCGTCACCATGGTGTAGAAATGCGCGAATTATGGATCGTTGGGGGAAAGAAGCGATAAAAGGATCAACTGTCACGCAAATAAAGATGTATATAAAAAAACAGGGAGGCATTGAAAAAATGCCCAAGGGTACAGCTCTTTTCACGCCGCTGGCTGGACTGTGTGAGGACTTTAACAGTTAACCATCAGGTGGCAAAGCTAGGTAGGCATGTAAGTCATGCCCATACAATCATGCTGTGATCAGCCTTGATCAGCATCTGGTATGATGAACAGGAAATGGGTAAACAAATAAGCATGTTCAATGAAAAATACATTCTGTTTGAAATATCATGTATTTTTTCTCAAAGAAAGGTGTACTCCAGATTGACTATCTAGGTTATTTAAAAATGGCTTAAAATCCAGGAGCTCGGGGGCGCTGCCCTGTGGGCCCCCGCAGGTGCTCTGCCCCTGGACCCCGCGGGGCCTAAGGCCGCCCCTGGACCCCCGGCCAATTGCAGGGTTTTTTACAATAGGGTGCTGGCATCTCTGTTTACTTGACTTGAAATGGAAGAGGTCGTACACTGTATTGAGCACAGAGAGTTAACATTGGCCATTTCTCATACATTGGTAGATTTTGATTTGGAAAACCTGAACATAATTAAACTTTAGTTGATCATCAGGGTGGTTAATGAAGTTGAGGTCAAGGTTATTATAGGTACATTGAGACCATTTTGCCCCCCCCCCCTACAGTGATGGGCTTTGTTATACAGCAGATGGATGGGCGGTCTACAGACTAAACATATTACTCAATGAACTCTATAGTCCGAGAACAGTTCATGTGACCGCGACAGTTGAGTATATATACAATTATTTGCTGAAAAGGATAGATTAGGGTATGTAGCATAAGAATCTGCCGGGTGCCACCTTGGCATCCTTGGGTGTTTTGAGAAATCCAAGATGGCGTCGCCATAAATGATAATTATATATTTCTAATGTCATGTTACACTTGTTCATTGGATCCTATGGTATATCTAGTAACTCCATAGTTTGATAATATAGGGTTGAATATATAATTATCATTTATGGCGACGCCATCTTGGATTTCTCAAAATGCCCAAGAATGCCCAGGTGGCACCCGGCAGATTATTATTCTACACACCCTAATCTATCATTTTCAGCAAAACAATTGTGTATATACTCAACTTTACGGTCAGGCCATAACTTGGACCATATCGCTCCGACTATAACATGGCATGGTGATAGAACATGATGAGGTCATGTGCTGGATACTTTTTATCCCCCTGGCTTGAAAAGCAGAGGGGGATATTGCGAGGGTGCACATGTCTGTATGTATGTGTATGTATGTATGTGTGTGTGTGTTCCAGTTTGGTTAGGTTTTGGTTAGGTTTTCGTTTTTTGTGTCTCCTTCGAAAAGTTGAAGTCCGATTTAAACCATTATTATGTTTTGAGAATCTTCCGTCCTATATTACTATACACATGCTGGAAAACCAATAAAAACAACACTTCTCAATAATCTACGCTCTCTCGAAACTTTGGTGTCCAAATACTTCCAACACTTTGGATCAATCCCCCTTAACTTTCATTGAATTTTAAACAGAACGCATTCCTAATGCAGTTTATGCCCGTGCACCCTGGTAACGAGACAGTATTAAGCCGCATGCGCACACGAACCCACTAGGCTAAACCCTTCTTGGTAGTCATCACTGGCCCGCCATGTTCGTCGAATAATACGCAGGGCTCGTACGGTCCTTGAAGGTCCTTGAAAAGTCCTGGAATTTCAAAATCCTTTTTCCAGACCTTGAAAACCCAGGAAATTCACAAATGGTCCTTGAAAAGTCCTTGAAAATTGCAGTCACTGTGTGATGATTTTTGATTAAAATGAATATCGTGGCAAACCAAAAAGTATGAATTTTATAATCCATTTGCGACATCAACGGCAATGGAGATTTAAGAATATATTTATTTAACCCTTATGCTGCTATTACAGGCTGTAATGATTACTGAACGTGTCATAAATGCAAAAGATGATGCACATTTTGGGTTTGTTTTTGTCTTAGTCGGTGTATTGAGAGAAGTTAATGTTCTCTTTAAAAGTGAAACTAATTGCACACATGCCTACAAGTACGGATTTTTTGTATTCCGTACGGAATATGAATCGAAATACGGACGTTTTCCGGAAAAAAATATGGAAAATGGTCGCGTCACTAAAATAAAAATAAAGTGTATATAAAGTAATCAAATAAGTAAATACAGAAAAATAAAGTTAAGGAAAGAAGCAATATCTTTTCAAAACAAATAAAAGAACAGATTTGAAAGATTTTCAATTTATAAAGTCTGTTTAAATGGTTTCCGACATCGTTTTTCTCCCGACTTTCGGAAGGTTTACCCACCGTATATCTTGATTTAACCATTTAACTGCTGCATGCTAAATGTCTTCTGAAGGTATTTTAGTTTACTATTCAACTGCAGAGGTGCAAAGGGGTAGACCTACAAACAATGTATTGTTATAGTGGTTTTGTTTTCAAGTTAAGAACCTTTGAAAGTTTTAGACTCATTTTTCATGCACTTTATTAAAAAAAAATACTCCATATGGACTTAGTTCCTACTGACAGTTCCTTGAATGGGGCTGTCAGATGGCAGAGCTATGTCCATTTTTTCTGGAAAAGCTGTATTTTAAAGAGCTCTATCTCATGATGCAGTTCATATGTACATAGGTAGCCCAGTTTTCAAGTTATGAGCCTTTAAAGTTTAGACTTTAAGTTTATTTTTAATGTACTACAAAGCTAAACAATATTTTCCGTATGGACTGTGTTCATACTGACAGTTCCTTAAAGATTATGGAACTCCGTCCATATTTTTTTTCAGGAAAGCAGTAATTTAAAGAGCTCTCTCATGATGCAGTTGTATATTGATGGCTCAGTTTTCAAGCTATGATCCTTTAATTTTGACCTACCTTCTTTTTCATATAATTCTCCATATGGACTTAGTTTCTACAGACAGTTCCTTAAATGGGGATGTCAGACGGCGGTGTCACCACATAACATAACTATAAACAATCTTACAATTTCTGAATGGGGGTACAGTGTAGTTCAATGGCGCGACCATTCTCTGTATTTTTTTGTGTGAAAACGTCCGTCCATATCTTGCATCAATTTCGTACGGAATTCAGAAAATCCGTACAACATTAGTACAACATTAGGTCCTTGAAATGAGCTCATTTAGATCCTTCAAAGTCCTTGAAAAGTCCTTGAATTTTGGAAGGAGCTGGGTGTACGAACCCTGAATACGGCATAATGCTGCGTGAGGGCCAAGGATTCAGGCTAATTATGTACCACGGAAGTAGCGTAGCGTGTGCACATGAATTCCGGTCATGTCAATTTTGCATCGATCATGTCAACATGGTCAAGGACGCGTTTGTTTTTATTTACCTAGCGAGAGTAAATTTTGTCGGGAGATTGATTAAAGGTGTGGATAGTGCCCACACCGGGAGAGTACCGCTGTTGGAGTAAAGATTTTCAGGTCAGTTAAAGGTAATCGCTTGATCCAGTGTCAGTACAGTAGCATGGCCATGGCAAGGTACTTTACTCACGAACTTGTCATGCTTGTACTTCGAGTCTCTGTAATTGTAGGCAAGAGTAACTCGCGAAAATCTTAAAGTTGAAACAATTTTTTGTTGACGTCCGCCA
This sequence comes from Ophioderma brevispina, assembly GCA_023653785.1. NCBI lineage: Eukaryota > Metazoa > Echinodermata > Ophiuroidea > Amphilepidida > Ophiodermatidae > Ophioderma > Ophioderma brevispina. The sequence goes on from JAMKCH010033526.1 coordinate 4,743, forward strand.
TGTAAACGGAGATAATTAACAAACTGGATCTCTAAAAACATCAGATCGGTGATAAATCGTCATCTGAAGAGGTACAGGGGATTGTTATTTTTGACATTGGCCCAAGTCCATGAAGTCATGAACTGGCCAAGCTAAAGTTTAAAATTAAATGTGTATAGTAATATAGGACACAAGATTCTCAAAACATAATAATGATAAAATTGGATTCTTGTTTCGCCCAATACCCAAATTTATTGGTCTCGCTATGAGTTGCAAAAATATTTTTTTTCAACTCATAGCTTGACCAATAAATTTGGGTATTGGACTTAAAGAATCCAATTTTTATACCAGACTTGGGGTTAAGGTACAATAGGGATTCCTTCATATGTGGATGGTGTCAAAGGTCATGGACCAAGGTCAAAGGTCATCTGAGGTCATGTTCCAGACTGCCATATTGCCAGGGGAAGTCGCAAGTTTACTTGCAGTATTTTTGGACATTATGAATATTAATGAGCTCATTTGCATATTTTCCATAAAATGTGATTAAACTACAGTTGTTGATCATCTAAATTGCACAAAGCCTAATTCTTATCATTTTAAAAATGTTTCATCAATTGATTTTGATCAATTTTGAATGGACTAATCCTTGGGTGGGAACTTGGAAAAATCTTGAAATTTGAGGTCAAAGGTCATGTAGGGGTCATTGTTATACATAAGCAGTCTACACAGATGTTTCATAGAACATGTATTTTTTACTGAATAGTCAATGATAGTTAACAAAAATGTTTATAATGAAGTATTAAAAAAAATACTAATAGAATCAGAGCTGCCTTTTCACTGGTGGTCTTTGGAGTGCAAGTTTATTTTTTGTTAATTGCAAACAGGATATTTAAATTTTTTTTGTAATGATTTCAATAGAAGAAGAAGAAGATGTGGTGGAGAAAACGGTGGTCTATCTGGATTTGTTCTGGCGGGTGCTCACAGCGTTCATGACTGATTGTACGAAAAGGTTGAACAAAATATCAGAAGAATATCGCTTTGTCGGCAGTGAACTAAGAAAAATGACATCCGAAGGCAAGAACAGGCGATTTAAGGTGAGACAATTTGTTAGTGCAATGGGGCATTCCAGATTGATTCCTAAGGCATAACTGGAATTTAAAGGCACTATCAGTGATTTGCTAAATCTGAAAATCTAAAAATTCATCAAAATTCAGATTTTTGCATGTCTGTAACAAGTATAGGTATACTAACATGCCCTGCAAATAATAAGACCAGAAGCAGCCAAATAAGGACAAAATCAGAAATTTTAGTCGTTACTGTCCGTTTGGACACTTCATACAACACGTAATTGAATGGAGATTTGTATCTTTGAACATTGCCGTTTTCTTCCTTTTCTGTCAATCCTTCAGTTGGAAAAAGTAACTTATGAGAATTCTACAGGCTTATCCTTCACTTTTAAGCCATTCCTGCAAATTTCAAATATTTTGACTCTTTCAGATAAATCACTGATAGTGTCTTTAAGTATATGTCTCCCATAAGAGGTATTAATGCATCTGGGATCACCATAATCAGGTCATAATCAATGCATGGTTTTCACATTTACTGCATGTGACAACCTGACCAACTGGTCTCATGAATGTAATTATATGGCAAGAATCACTGTAGAAGTACCACGTAATAAGATTGGTTGTCCCAGCAATTGGTTTTAACAAATCGCACTGCTTATAATGCGGGGTTCATGTAGCGGCGTACATGGTTAGTCAATAAGCCTCACACGGAATGTATAAACAAGCGTTTATGCATGGCCGCAGTGATGGATGCCGGAAGTGGTAAAAATCATGCAAATTCAGGGAGTTTTATATTTAATGATTTAATTTTGTACATGGTTGTGGTGTACATGGTTACATGAAAGTTGCGGGTTCGAGCCCCACTGATGCCAATGTATTGTGCACTTGGGCAAGGCACTTTACCTCGCTTACCTTGTTTACCCAAGCGATATTCGGGTGTCTGTTAGGGACTGTTAGGGAGAATATTACAATCTAAGCGCTGATAGGATTGTGCGCTTGGCCAGCTGCTGACCTAGGTGAAGTAAAATGATTGTGATGATTTCCTTACTGCAGCGTAATAATAATAGGCAACAGCGCTGTGATCTTGATGAAATGGTGTTTTTAATAAAAGAGCCGTTTATTATTATTATGGTGGTCATAAGCCTCACACGAACATGTATAAACAAGCTTATCATGGCCTCAGTGATTGATGCCAGAATTGATACAAATATGGCAATTTCAGCCAGGAGTTTATATTTAATGATTTATATTTTGTAAGTAATGTTAGGCAGAAGTATAGGTAAACATTACGGGGTAACCCGAGGGCATCAACAAGCGTTCATTCCCAAAAATCCTGTGAATGAACCCCTAATTTCAAAACCAGTTCATTGTACAAAGCATACTGGGGGGAAACAGCAGGGGGGTAGGACATGCCAACCTAACAGCAACAGCCTAATTCAAAATCGGCATCAACTTCTGGGTCTAGTCTTTTTCTAAGTCTACCAAGGGGTCACTCTTACTACGCTATCGAAAACCGGTTATAAAACAGACTTGACAAAGACTAGGCCGTCATGAATATTTAAAATTAAATGACCGTTGGGAAATTACCGGTTTTGGCAGCGAGGTTATCCAATAAACTCAACATTTGTACATTAATAATTTTTTAACTACCTTATCATGATGTTACAAGATCTTGAATGAAGGTTTAAGAGTTGATTTTGTAAGTCACTGAGACAGACTGCCATAGTAAATGCACATAACACTTCCCCAAATTAACCCGTTTGGAAATCCCATGCCCAAATCGACAGGTCGTGTCCTACCCCCTTGGAACAGCCATTATCAGGCACTTCTACTCTCCATTTAAGGGGAAGTTATGTTTCCTAACTGGTTTTATTGTACAAGCGTAGGATATCCTAGTGACACTCCATCTGGACATCCTACTGAAACTCTATCTGGATGTCCTACTCTGTCTGGCTCCCCATGTTTGACACCCTTGTTTGGCGCCCTCAGTTGGCCTATTGGATTAGGCTGCACATGTCTCAGCCTGTCATCACCATGATTGGTGCAACTGCTTCCCACCCACCACCTCCCTGGTTGCAAATATTTTATTCGTCTTCTCTCCCTTTGGGAAAGCATTGCTTAGGGGGGCGAGCGGGTCAGCGCTAGGTGCCTTCTCTTAGGCCCTTCTCGCTTCCCACCTGGTTGGGTTTGGAAGTCATTCTGCTCCGCTTCAATTGCCATTGTTGCATCAGATTCCCAACCAGGGTTGAGGCAGTTGCTTTCCCCGTTCGGGCAAATTGGTTCTCTTATCTCGCCTGCACTTGGTGCTGGAGAGATTTGGGGGTTGGTTTGGGGGTTTTACATATCCCCTCTTCATTCATGATAGACTATGCGCAGAACAATAATGCCATATAAATTACATTTATCGCACCAGATGAAAAAGCAATACTACACTGTAAATTTACAAAACACCAGTTTGAAGTTACTTGCAGTTTTTTGTAACTATACTACTGTGCAAAATAATCCTCCCTGCTATTGCGCCTTTGTGCATATTTTGGCTTGGTTATGGAATGTTTCTATTTTCATAACGGTCATGTTTATTCTTGAATGAATCTTTGGACTGCAGACAAATGCATGCTGATATATTGCAACAGCTCTATACCTCATAGAAATATGCAAAACACTAAAATGCTTTTGTGCAAACCAAAGGGCACAATTGGATAAAAGGGTAAGAAAATGTTTGTCTGTGCCCACTTTATTCCACAGCTGTTTGAAAGTCTCATTTATTATGGCAAAACCAGAATAAAACAAAAAATATCAATGGCGACACACTTTTGACAACTAATTTGGATTATATATACTACTGACTTCATTCTGTGTAAATTTTACGAAATTTCATTGCGGGCAAATATGATTTTCTTAAAAATCTAGTTTAACACATCTCTCTATGGGAAATTGATATATAGAGGGCGCTATAACATACAAATCCCGACCTTTGAAGGCCTATATGGCAAGATTCCCGCAATTAATTTTTCTGATTTTTGCAGAGATAATAGCTCTTGTACGTCCCTACTTATATCAGTTGTCAAAATTGTGTCAACACTGTTTAAAATTGATCTAAAAATAAAAGAAACGATTTGCATGGGATCAAACAGCTGTGATTCAAAGGCATATAAGTTTTTTTAGTTAAACCAAAGTTTTAAATCCGGTTTTGTCCCCGTCAACGGGGGTGGCCGGATACACCTCACACTCAACAATACTGCTGTGTGAGGATTTATTGGAGCAAAAGATAATTGACCGGATGCCCTTCCTGACGTCAATCCACAGTTTTTGGCGGTGGACCTAAGGGAGAGCGTGGCCCACTGGTTAGGATATTTGCCTTTGGTGCAGGAGGTCCCCGGTTCAAAACCCGGTAGGGCCACTAGCTGGGATTTAATCGGGTACTAAATTCTGGATTTAATTTGTATAAGAACTATTGATTAAAACTAGAATGCCGCTCTCCCCGTGGTTCATTTGGACTTGGGCAAATGAACCACAAGAATATCCCGTCCTTCGGAGGGGACGTTAAGCCGTCGGTCCCATGTACAGAGAGTCATACCTGTACATGTATATCACAGTCAGTTTCGAGAAGAGTAGGGTGGTAACCCCTGATTGTCCCAAGCCGTTCTGGTCAGTTTCGAGGGATACCCCTATTAGAGTGGTTAACCACTGTTGGGTATACCTCTGAGGTCTCGGTCCTCTAAATTGTAATAAATAAATAAATAAATAAACTATGCCCACTATACAAGGCAGCATGTGCTGGATGGCCACCAAGGCCTCCAGAGCTGACGCCCCTTGTAGGTAGATCTTCTTTTTCATTCTACCAGGGTAACCAGCTACCCTCCTCATCAGATTTCCTTAGAAAATTGATGGGGGTGACAGTTTAGCCACCGACAACTCGGCCCTGTGACAGGTAGTACATGGTTACCAGGATACCAGTAGCAGGCCCTAAAAGGAAACCTGACCTGACCATATAACAAATAGTAACAATAAATAATCCTGTGATTCATCACCTAAAGAAAGGCATGATTGGACTTAGAATAAGGCATGAAATAAGGCATTAATGTACCTGGGCATAGAATATTTATGTAAAGTAAAAAATGTCACCATATTCTGTGTCCACTGCTAACAAACATCTTTTGTTACAAAGGCATGTTTAGAATATGATTTGGGTCTGGAATCATACTTTATTTTTGCCTGATTTAGGTCATTCTTAAAAGGAAACATGCTATTTTCCTTTTTTTTTAAATGAAATTTAGATATATTTATCTGAAGTGGAATTTTCAATCTTGCCTTTTCAACATTGCAGAGACACCACGCAATGTCTACAAGTAGAGATGAGCCTTCCGTATCTGTTGCTTACAGGAATGAAGGTGTTATAAGAGAGGAAGGAATTGAGTTGCAACCAATGGAACACTTTAGGTAACAAAATAACCTAACACCATCATACAAGATATTTAGACAGTGCTCAGTTATTAAACTTATTAAAGGTGCTTGTTCCGATTTATGTGTATTGTGTTCTCTTCTATTTGATATGAGAGCCTGGCACTTGCACATACACTCCATCAAGTACCGTGGGAAACAAATTTGCGGTTTTGATGGCAGACGCAATAATGCATGTTGCAAATCCCTATTCAATACTGTGCTAATATTGATGGTTGACCACTAAAACGGCGTTTTTTTGTTTATATCTTGGAAATGAAATGGATTTGAGGAGTCAAATTTCAGGATGACAATCGATACTACTTCCGGGTAAATCATGGGGGTCCAAAGCCGATCGGAAACATGCACCTTTAAAGCCACTATCAGTGATTATCTGAAGAGTCAAAATACCTGAATTGCAGGAGAAGGAATAGCTTAAAGTGAAGGGAAGTCTGTAGAAATCTAATAAGTTACTCTTTAACCAAAAAAAAATGAAGAAAAGACGAAGAAAAACGGCAAGCCGCAAGGGTTCACAGTACGAATCTCAATTCAGTTACGTGCGGTAGTAGTGTATGAACAGACAGTGTCCGATGACTAAAATTGTCGATTTTGTCCTTTTAGGGTGCTTCTGGTCCTATCATTTTTGCAGGGATGTTAGGACACCTATACTAGTTACATACAAGCAAACATCAGATTTTTGATGATTTATTTTTTCGATTTTCTGATTTAGCAAATCACTGATAGTGCCTTTAATGAGGATTCAGTGGTATATCTAAAGAGGTTGGAAGCAAGATTATTTTCCCAAAAATACAGCATGCAGCATCAATGCTTGAGTCGGTGATTCAAAGCGTAGAGCAGTATAGTCAGGGAGACAGAATTTAGGCAACCAATTGCACGATATTCAAAGGTTTGTCAATCAGCGTGGGCATGGAATGATTGGTGTGAATGTGTAGTATGGGCGGGGCATGTTCGAACAAAACATTGATTTGAAAATATCAAAAATGCTTCTTTTTGAGTTGGGTTTTGGACTCACAGACACAATAATTCACATAAGTTAACTTTCTGTTTTTTTAATAAGCGCGTTACCGATAGATCAGGGACGGAATTGTTCTGCATTGTCAAATACATCAGAGCGCAATTGGGTCCCCTTTTACTGTCCTTGACTATAGTCGCTGCTCATTTTGTTCTATTGCATATGTTTAAAATGTGTTTATTGTGATACACAACCAAGCGAGAACAAAACAGCTGCCTTCCCACAATTAAGTCATGTGCCATGCTCCATCCAACCTAGCATGTAGCATGTGTAACAAGCACAACAATGTGAATCAACCACTGATAAGTGACCCGTGCTCATGTTCTCAAGGAATGGCAAATGAAAAGAGTTCAAAGATTCTCATTTTTGTGTCGCCTGCCCTAAGGCAGGAAGACACATATGGATCACTTTGTCCACTGTAGTCTGTTGTTGATGTCTGTTGTTGTTGTTGTTGTTGTTGTTGTTGTGAAAAAGGGTTAACATTTGCTTGTAATATCCACATACTTTGATGGATTAAACCAAACTTCAGTCATAGATGCAACATGGGATCCCGCATTTGCTGATGAGGTCAAAGGTCACATATCAAGGTCAAAGGTCATGTGAGGTCAAGTTGTAATATAGGCTGAAAATGTAAAATTGACTTAAATTGAAAAGTTGAAGTTCAATTGGAACCAAACTTGAACCATAGGTGCAACATTGGATCCCTCATATGTTAATGAGGTCAAAGGTCACATGCCAAGGTCAAATGTCAAATGAGACCTATCATTACAAACCCCGATGGCAGGCGACACATGCGGTCCGAGGACTGATGTATTTTTAGGTCATCCAATGCAACCGGAAAGACCTTATGTCGGCATGTGTGTCTCTGTGTCCGTCTGTGTGTGTGTCAAACATTTAGCATACACCTTTTGGTTGACACTTTTTCATCATACTATAACTTTTTATTACAGTGATGAGTCAATTATCTTAATACTTGTAACATTGAGACAGGGGTCTTATGTGAGGTAACAGACGGAAGGTCAAAGGTCTTCAGGTCAGTTTAACTGCCATCTATTTCTCTCTTATTTTATGACCCCATAATAAGACTGACCTATTTGGACCGTCGCTGTCCTTGATTTTTAGCAAAATCATTGGTATAGGGGGGCAGTCTCGGATAAGTTGTTTTGAAAAAGCATGCATACTGCATGTACCGTAATTTTCGGAATATAAGTCGCGGCTTATACGTTGTTTCAAAGGCTTCAAAGGATGCCGCGGCTATAACACGCGAAGCTGCTATACGTTGATGTTGTAATTTTTAAATTAAAAACCCACAATGAGTGATTTGAAAGCAACTATAAAATTTAAACCCACCGACAATCTGAAGTTCCTCAATTTACCAACTTGGCGTGTGTGTAAACCTTCTTTTGTGTGATTATTGCCCACTTGATAAGTGATCAATATTAAGTTACTTCAGTTGAGACTCTAAGTATATAAACTTTAAAAGCCCATTGAAGCGGCAATCGTCGTATACAAATGCCTAGACATGAATCAACTATTTCGATCGCCCAAAGACAATACCGTGTAATTACTCCACATCGACAGCGTGGAACCACTTCGATCGCCCAGCCAGACAATACCGTGTAATTACTCCCAACATCGACCGCGGGGAACCAATCAAGATCGAAAACCAGACCCTGTGTTTCTTGGCCATCAATCGAATTTCCCCGTGTATTTTAACAACTAAAAACCTTCGCAATAGGTTAGGTCTGCAGCCTTTTAAAAAAAATTCCAGTCCAGCCCACTGTTTTAAGTTTTTGTGTTCCGTGATAAAATACTATTACTTGTATGAGAGTTTATTAAATGAAATATTACGTATTCTTTGTATCTTTTTTTTTGTTTTAAAAAACACATCTGAGCTATCAAGTTTTTTTTTTTCAAGTCATTAGTTTTAACCAGCAGTAAAGGTACAAGTGACCTCATGCACGCACGCCTAATCGCCTTCATAACACCTAGGTTAAGCAAACGTCGGGCCCGTCCGTTCTTGGATGGGAGACCAAAGGGCAAAGATAGGGACAAACTATTTTTAAGTTTGCGACGAATGCCTAGTCTTTATGTGGACATGGGTCTTTGTTTTTCTCTCTTCTTAATATTATTACTAAGCAAACACCCTGCCTGTTAAGTTTGAACTAAAAGAGCACTTTTTTACAGTTTTCACTTCTTTTTTCTCTGTACTTGAACAGGATAGTAAGGGAACTAGTGCACCATAACCGTTGTTACAGAATTTCTTTCCTTGTTTTCAAATTTTATTTTCAAATAGGAGGCTAAACGATTACAAAATCGAAACTGAACGCTTATTAATTAAAAGACTATATTTTTTATTATAGATTTTTAGGTGTTTTTAAATTTTTTTGTTTAGGTACTTAATTTTCATTTGCGATTGTAAAAAAAATATCATTTGTTAAATATAATTTGCTGGAAGCTAAACGATTACAAAATGGAACTGACTTTATTAAAAAAAGACTGATTTTTTTTAAAATTATAGTTTAGATTGTTTTTATTTCAATAATTAAAAAAAATTGGTACGTAATATTTAATTTGCAAATTTGAAATAGCTAATCATTTTAATATATACCTAATAAGAAAACCACCATTACACACAGGAAAAGTGAAAATATGAAGAAATATGAAGAGAAAGAACAGTTTTCTTTATTGGGGTTTTGGACAATTGACTTGTACTTTTTCATGGGGGAGGGGACTGGGAAGGAACTCTTGCTTTTTTTTTTATGTGACCACTCTATATTCTCCTCTTTAAGAAAGAATTGTAGTCCTGAAAAGGACTGTTTGGATTGTATGCAGCTATAAAGCTAGCTACTGCCTTATGCAGCTCTAGAAGTCATCCTCAGCGAAGCTGTCAAAGTTTTCATCTTCGCTGCACTGTGAAATAGGGCCAGGGCCGCCACCAGACTCCTCATTCAAGGGCTGTATCGGCAGTGTCTGGTATGTCGTCCTCTGGGCCCTCTTCACCTGCGATGAGATAAACCAATATTCGTCTATTCTTAATAAAGGATTTAAATGGTATATAAAACCAGTAAATGATGTTGTAGAGAATTAAAAAAAAAGTACACAACATAAAGTTAATACAAAAACAGAATTGCGAAAATTAGTGATGGAAAGTAAAATTACGATATGATGTGCTAATAATGGTATGGTCGGAGTGATTCCCGTATCCCAGTAGTAGTCCCCTTGGACGTGTTTAGTTCTTTGGTAATCCAACAGGCCCCGTCTTCCCTTGGGAGTAACGCTTTCCGCGCAGGCGTAGCTTCCTGGATATAGCGCTATTACTAGTCAAAGGGGTTCCCGCAAACCAAAATTAGTTCTCTTCTTAATAAAGGATAAATGTTATATAAAAACCATAAAATGATTGAAAAAAATAAAAAAAGTAAAAAAAAACTCTATGATTAATTTTAATTTACATAAAAAAAATAAAATAGATATGATGATGCTGAGAATGTTATTGTCGGAGTGGGTTTCCGTATCCAGAGCGTAGTCCCTTCGGGACGTGCCTAGTTCCGTGTAAATCCAAATCCAACAGGCTTCCGTTTTTCCTTGGTAGTAAAACGCCTTTGCGCGGCGTAGCTTCCATGGATGATGTGACTAGAGTCAAATGGCGCTGACAAACCAATATTAGTCTCTTCTGCATATTTATTATGACATCTATCGCTGCTGTACCAAACTATGCCACTGCATGTCGAACACATACCTAAAAAATCGTAACGAAAGAGTTGAAATGGGAATATTTCGGCCGTATTTCTTGACTTTGCTACCATGGATTTTCATGTTCATTGAAATTAGTTATAAAATATTTATAAAATATAAAATAGTCGCATGTGCTACATCTTTTGAACTGTAATAGCTTTATAAACTATAAATACGTTGGTTTCTCTATGTACACCGTTATAACACGATCCTAAGTCCCGGTCGCCGCGGTGTGGGGGGGGGCTTATTTGGCGGTGCGGCTTATACCTTAAGGTCTGAATCTTAATACCGCGATTTTTAGCCCTGCGGCTTATACGCCGCGCGGCTTATATTCCGAAAATTACGGTAACTGAGTCCAAACCAGCCGAGTCTTAGGTCAGTGGCCCCCTGCGGGTTTGGATTAGAATTGGCCCGATGTGTTTCCTCCCTGCATGTCGTAAGGAGAGGCGACTAAAGGTCAACTCGTCTGTTATTTGAACAGACGGGTTGTTTTTAAAATTTAGGATTATGTAGTATGTATAGGGATTTCTACTGTATAATTGTATATTTATATGTAATAGGTGTTATAGTGTAAGGATTACTACGTATAAGTTGTTTAAAATCTGTATCAGTTAACATGAAAACTCTCCTATTTATCATTTATTGTACATATGTAAAGACCACCTGTTTAATCTGTATTAGATTTGCCTTTATGTTTCAATACTGTATTGATTTATCTTGTCTTGTGTTTGAAATTTTTCTTGATACAGGATGGGTGTTGGAACTTTGTCATAAGTGTAGGATGTGTATCCCATAATTATATATAAATTTATTAATATTCATAATTGTTATTATTAGGTTTTTTTGTTTTGTATTCAATTGGGTTATCTTATTTTATACCTGGATGGGTGATGATTCTGGTTCATCAGTGTATGATGTGTTCTATTTACAATTGTTGTAATTAAAATTAAAATTAATCATAGAGTTTTTTTTTACTTTTTTTATTTTTTGATATTTTGCTGTTTTTAATCTTAAATGACACGATATGACCAATTGGTGTGTTGAGTTGCCGTTAAACTTTAATACTCACTCACTCACTCACTCACTCACTTAGTCGTGATTTTTGAGATGGCTTCCTAAATGGGGGGAAAAAAAAAAATCTCAGTAATGTTGGAAGCCATTCAAAAATACTGACCAAGTTCAGACTCTACAGGGTTGAAATTTAAACACTCATGTTTTTTAAGTTCTACATGTAACAAATTATTTTTTATTTTTGTTACCATAGGTCATGAATACAAAAAGTGGCTTCCTGTGGGTAAATATGGAATTCTCTTCTTTCTTGCAGTCCAGGTCATCTGATTCAGAACTTAAGGTGATACTGAAGCGAAACAGAATGGGGATCTAGCGAGGAATTTGAGGAAACCATGCCACGTCCAATCCGTCTCATCTATGCATTTCTTTACGCCGTCATCTCTCAGTCGCAGATATTTTGTTATTTCCTGATCATTTTGAACCAGCTTCTGTCGGCCAGTGTTTTATCCTTACCCTTGCCTATCCTGGTGTTTTTATGGGCTATGCTGTCTGTGCCTAGACCCACCAAAATGTTTTGGCTTGCAGTCATCACATACACAGAGGTATGTTTAGTTTTTACATTTCATTAGTCCTTTATTTAGGGGTTAGTTAATAGGGATTAATGAACATTGTTTGTGCCTTGACACGAAGGTCAGAAACAACATCCATGACTTCAAATGAGTCCAAACAATCCTAGTGTTAGTGGCTTTTGAGATGGCTTTCCAAACCACTGCAGGTCATTTCAGAAGCCATCTTAAAAATACTGACTTATGTGTTATAACTTACATAGAATCTACAAGGGTTGAAAGGTTAAGATGGAAACACCAAAAGCCATCTTAAAAGTCACTGACTCATGTGTTATATAATCTATACATAATCTACTTGGGTTGAAAGTTTAAAATGGAATCCATCTCAAAAACCACTGACTTATATGTTATAACCTATACAGAATCTACCAGGATTGAAAGGGTTAAGATGAAGCCATCTCAAAAGCAAGTGACTTAATTTTATAACCTATACAAAATCTACCAGGGTTGAAAGGGTTAAGATGGAAGCCATCTCAAAAGCCACTGACTTGTGTGTTATAACCTACACAGAATCTACCAGGGTTGAAAGGGTTAAGATGAAAGCCATCTTAAAAACCACTGACTTGTGTGTTATAACCTATACAGAATCTACCAGGGTTAGAGGGTTAAGATGGAAGCCATCTCATAAGCCACTGACATGTGTGTTATAACCTATACAGAATATAGCTGGGAATGAAAGGTTTAACCCTATAGCATGAAGTTGCCACAACTTTTATGCAGAAAAGAATCCAAGTGTGCAGCTCAAATGCTGCTGAGATTGAGATGTATAGGGGTCAGGGTTTCAATTGACAAATGCATGATGTAAGTAAATTTGCATTACCTTGTGATTTCCCTTCCAGATTGTTGTGATAATGAAGTACTTGTTCCAGTTTACGTTCTACTCTTGGAACGCTGAATCAGAACAGTTGACGCATGAAAACGACCCACTGTGGTGGCCGCGTCTGCTCGGTATTGACCAGAGGGATAATTATGCAGTGCTAGATTTGTGCATTTTGTTGGCTGTTTTCTTCCATCGTTCAGTTCTTAAGGTAACTAAATACCAAAATAATACAGCATTGATTTTGTTAAGAAATTAAAAAAACAACTAGAGGTTAATTGTGCTCGGCCACCGAGCACGAGTAAGTCAGGCGTATCAAAATTTAGGTAGAAACAACAACTAGAAACTGAGTGTGCTTCAGAAAGCATGAGTATATCACTTGCTGCCCATGTGACCTTTGACTCCAATCTGTGCACACATTATACATTATACGGGTTGGGTCAGCAGTTTTTCTGACCAAGTCTGTTGATTATAGCAATTGATATGTGGCATTGTTTTTTTTCCAAAAATGCCCCTTTAATCGACCCACGTGACCTATGACCCAAATCTGTGAACATCCCATATAGGCCTTGGGTCAGCAGTACTTTTGACCAAGTTTAGTGATTATTGCAATTGATTTGTGGTAGAAACAGTAAAAAGGAGGGTAGAGCGACTGACCTGTAATGACTCCTGCATGACCTTTAACCCCAATCTGTGAACACCCATATGGGTCTTGGGTCAGCGGTTCTTCTGATCAGGTCTAGTGATGATAGCAATTGATTTATGGCAGAAACAGCAAAAAGGAGCGTTAGAGCAACTGACCTGTAGTGACCCCTTCGTGACCTTTGAACCCAATCTGTGTACACCCTGTGTGAGACTTGGGTCATGGGTTCTTCTGACAAAGTCTGGTTAAGATCAAGCCAACCGTGTAATACTAAAAGCATTTTGAAATACTGAGAGGGGTTAGAGAGACTGCCCCTTTTTGACCCCTAAATGACTTTCGATTCAAAATCTGTGAACACCACATATGGCCAGGCACCTGACAATCATTCTGACCGAATGTCATCCATAGCACATACGAACTGTGGGAGAAGAAGCAAAAAGTGTGTTAGCGTGACAATGACCGTTATTGACCCTACGTGACCCCTATGGTCAAACTGTGTACACCACATATGCAGCTTGGGTCAAGGGTTCTGTTGGCCAATTCTAGTTGCAATTGGCCCAAGCGTTTGACAGAAGAAGGCATTTAAAGATAGGTACAAACAAGAAAGAAAGAAGACGGGAAATCGAGAAATGACAGTAAGTTGCTATACACCCAACTTAATTAAAAAAAGAGGATAAAATTTGTAAAGGGATACAGGTACAAAATTTCTTAAAATATCTGAAATAGATAGCCACAATGAGGTGAAATAGAGTATTCACAGGCATGTGCAATCCTCACACACTCACTCACTCACTTACACGCACTCACGCACACACACAAACAGACAGACATATAGATTTCAATTTGTTGGGAGATCTTTATAGAATCAAACAGTGTATCATGCATTGAGTAAAATGTGTTACCTTCATTGTATAGAGACATGGTTTGTGGACTCGCCATAACATCGTACCAGAACTAGACAAGATTAAAGGCGTCAAGGAACCTGAACCAACAGTTCGTGTAAGTATTGACAGAACAGTGGATGACACCGACTCCAAGCATAGGAGGAAATCAGGACTGTCAATCGGAAGGTCTTTCAGGAGATCATTCAGACCGTCAAGAAGGAGGAAGAAATCAAAGGATGATGTAGTAGTTGCCATGGATACAGATGATGAAGATGGTAGGTTTACATGGTCTTCGTTAGATGGTCATAATCCTGGGGTCCTCCAAAATTAATAACCCTAACACGTCACCGGGACTCCCCCCCCCCCCAAATATGGCCGAGAGTCAATAGAAGGCAACGCATAAGTGTCTCCTGACATCCCAGGTGCAATGATTTACTATTTACTTTGAAAAATCCCCTAATGCTAAATCATTATCTTGTTTCACTTAAAGGGACAGTGTCAATGAATGAAGATACCGACCACACAGTAATCAACATAGTGACATCTGAAGAATCAGCAGCGGAAGGAGGAGACAAGAGCGGAGAGTCTGATACGGCAGATGGGCTGTCAACAGATGATGAAGATGTAGATGAGAAGAAAGAGAAGAAGTAAGATATATTTATAACTGGTAGTTGCTTGGAGATTTTGAATGATATCTTTGGTTATTATCGTTAATAGTTGCTCGCTGATTCTGCCTGGTTCTTTGCATTTGGAAGCAGATTCTGTTATCCTAAACATTGAAATCAACTGCCATGAACTGTCGGTCAGCTGTAAGTTGAGTTTTGAAGTTATCCCTAGTTGCTCTTGTGATGTACACCGATTTTCACTCAATATAATACATGAACAATTTGCTCTCGGCAGTCCCTGGTCGAAGAAAGGTCGTACCAGGTCATGTGCTGGTTAACGACTGACCAAAGAGTCCGAGCCATGAAGTGAGGCCCAAGGCGCAGGGAACCAGCGTATGATGTGATTTGACTAAATTTCTGTTTTATCACTAGGAACACCACTATAATTTTCGAGATGCCAGGGCAAATTGCCACAAATAAGGCAAATTCATCAAATATCTCTTCTGTAGAGAAAAATACTCTGCATGTAAATACATGTTGAATCGGTAGAGTATGCATCGTAGTAACCATAAAAATGATTTTGATAGGAAAAATCAAACTTACGTGATATATTCATCCAAATTATGAGTCTCAAAAGTGTTGATGAAAAATCTCCCAGTCGATTGCAGGCGATGACGTCATCGGAATTCCCTTTTCGAGCAAGCGCAATTCAAGCGGAGAGCAAATCGGCCAGTAGAAATCGATGTGTGATGTCAGACTTCCATGTGATATCAAGCTTATTGCAACACTCCATGCTTGTCTTTGTCTTGTCAAAAAATCCTTTCTGCTATCAAATATATAGAACTTCAATGTATACATGTGTGTTAAAGGGCATTTCGTTATCCCCAATCTCTCCCCCCCCCGCCCGATTTCCCTCAAAAAAGTTATCATCTGAACCGTTAGATTTAGTAATCCACCTGTACCTAATCTTACGTGCAAATTCTGTCGTATCTTTAAGAAATTCACAATTTTGTATTTTCTGTCTGCTAACAGACAGAAATTACAGCACAATGGCCTATGGGACCGTGGGAAATGAGCAATTGCTCATAACACAAAACCGCAAGATCGGGATCAACTCAAATTTTGTGAAATAACTTTTCTCAAGGATATCTAGTGAACCATGAATAACAGGGTGCTGGAATCACGAAATGCACTTTTAATAATGAGATTGCATATTTCAAATAATTAACCCTTTTCTTTTATATGCTATTATAGACGATGGTTTCCAGGAATGGTGAAGTTTTACAAGCACATGACAGACCCAGCATACAGTGCAGTAGTTGATGTCTATGTGCCCATGTTTCTTTGTGATGTAGCTACATTTATTATAGGAATTACAAGCTCATGGGCATTGGGGTAAGAAAATTTAAATTATTGTGTTTTTGTCAATATTTTTTTAGGATTTCATTTTTATTGTGAAAGTGATTCTTTTTTATTGTGAAAGTGATTCTAACTTCCATTTTTTTCAATATATATATATATATATATATATATCACTATCTCTTACGCTAGGCGAAATTTTCTATTCATAAACATAGAGTTTGACGTTAGGGGCGAAATTTTGTTTCGCCTTAACGTTATCTTTTGTTTGCGCTTTATTCTGTCAAAAGAAATAATATTAATTTATGCAAATGAGAGATAATCTCATTAGCTAACAATAAACATGAATATTAATTAATTAGCATAATAAGAAAGGCTCATTATAGACTAATGAATAGTAATATTTTCACCCTATGGTTCAATCTAGTAATATATATATATATATATATATATATATATATATATATCACTATCTCTTACGCTAGGGCGAAATTCTCTTTCATAAACATAGAGTTTGACGTTAGGGGCGAAATTTTTTTTCGCCTTAACGTTATCCTTTGGGTGTGGAGATGTGTTGAAACCATGTTAACCCTGCACTTACTGTACTCATATTGTTTTACCCATTGATCAATTAATTTCAAACTCAATCTACCTACAAGGGCATCAGCTCTGGAGAGCTAATGGTGGCTATGCAGCACATGCTGCCTTGCATGATGGGCGTGGTTGCCCATAGGCTAGGCCCACCGCCGAAAATTGTGGATTGACATCGGAAAGGGTATCCGGTCAATTATCTTTTTGCTCCAATAAATCTTCACACAGCAGTATTGCTGAGTGTGAGGTGTATCCGGCCACCCTCGTTAGCGGGGACAAAACCGGATTTAAAACTTTGGATTAACTTTATACTAACTAACAGAAGAACCACTGGCCCAAGACTTATATGGGTGTACACAGATTGACCTCCATTTGACCACCATTTACCATTGTGTGACACATGTATACTGGAAATGCTGTATTTTATTTTTTTACGGCAAAACAATTTAAATGGTCAAAATTGGTTTTATCTAAAAACTTAAATTGAGACATATTTATGGACACTACACTTGTAGTAAATTGTACCCACAGTCTTTAACCCTCACTGCTTCCTTCTCCGGACGATCATACCATTTTGTTCTCTATGTTTTATCACTTAGGAAGACTCGGCTGAAACTGCCGTCACTGACCTCATCCTGAGTAACAACATCCCTGCAACATTCCTTATTCTCCTCCTCATCCAATTCTTCCTGATAATCATTGATCGGGGCATCTACCTGCGCAGGAGCATCAAAGCCAAGTTCATCTTCCTCATTATCATGGTGATCCTGGTACACACCTGGATGTTCTTCATTCTGCCAAAGATCAATAATAGGTAATAATAATAATAATAATAATGTTGATTTATAATATATACATATCCACCCTACGGGGTGCTCAAGGCGCGATTGCCAACTATTATTACTGCTGCCATCAGGAAATCGTCACAATCATTTGGCTTCATCTAGGTGGCTGCTGGCTAGGCGCACAACTCTATCAGCACTTAGATTGTAATATCCCCCATGACATAACAGCTCCCCATATTTCGCTTGGGTGAACAAGGCAATTGAGACTAAGTATTTTGCCCAGGGACACAAACACGTTGACTTCAGCGGGGCTCGAACTCACGAACTTGGGATCATGAGTCCTGCGCATATCCGTTGCGCCACACGTGCTCTCAATTAAGCAAAGAGTTAAAGGTGCGTGTTCCGAACGTCTTTGGGACCCCACGATTTACCCGGAAGTAGTATCGATTTTGATATCAGATGAAAGGCCGTATTTTTCTCATTGTCGTCCTGAAATTTGAGCCCTCAATCCATTTCATTCCCAAGATATAAGCAAAAAACCGCCGTTTTAGTGGTTAACCATCCATATTAGCACAGTATTGAATAGGGCTTTGCAATATGGATTATTGCTTCTACCATAAAAACTGCAAGTTTGTTTCCCATGGTATTTGATGGGGCGTATGTACAAGTGCCAGGCTCTCATCAAGTAGAGAACACAATTGACATAAATCGGAACAAGCACCTTTAAAGGCAAATAATGTCAAACTGAACCATGGGGGAGCAAATTTTAATCAATAGCTTTTACACCGATTAAATCCCAAATTTAGTAGCTGATTAAATCCCAGTTAGTGGTCCTGCCAGGAATTGAACTGGGGATCTCCAGCACCAAAGCTAATACCGGATTAATATTGTTCAACAGTCTTGGCCTGTTTGGGTATGATTTCTTGATTGGGAAATTATTTCTTGATTGGAAAATGATTTCCTGATTGGTAAATGATTTATTGATTGGTAAATGATTTCAAGGGAACTGAATGCTGGTTGGAAAATAATCACGCTTGTACTGACAGCCTAATTTTTTAAGGATCTGCAGTTCGTTCACAAAACTCATACACTGTACAATACAAAGATTTCTTTGTACCACTCGGAAGCCTGATATAAATAATAATACTCTATACACACTAAAGCTGGTATGGTTTGTGTTTTCTTTGTCGACATGTTGGTAAATCATAAAACCTGATGGCGACAATTTGTCGACAATCTTTTGAATGCCAATTCTCAATTTTGTTTTTATGATACTTATAGCACATGGAAAACAAATTACCTCACTTTGACTTTCAATTCCACTAACCCGGCCCTTTGGGAGGTTGGTTGAACTATTTCTATGCAAAAGTAGACCAACTTCTGGATGTCATTGGGCTATTTATTAATGATATATATAACAAAACTATTTTCACAGATTTGTTAGAATTCCTTATTGAAAGGGTTACAGGGGGTGAAAGTAAAAAGTATGGTTTAATTGAAATCAATAGGCAGTTGGAATTACAATTATTTTGATTACTGGAATAGGCTGGTTACAAGAGTGATAAGGCTCCTCCATGAATATTTGTTGTCGACAAATTTCCATGGTTGTCGCCATGCCAGAAAAAGTACATTGTCACCAACCTTGTCTACAACAGCCTTGTCGATACCAGCCCTTATAGACACAGCCATAATTTCTATAATATGAAGCACACGCACGCGCATCTCTCACTGCGTGCACTATGTCTTCATGCAATCAGATGATGCGCCGTTTTGGCGGGCATGCAAGCATACTTGCCAACATGTAACAGAAATTATTATGCCTATGAGTATAAGTTTGTAACCAGCTTTTTATCATTGACAGGTATCTGTGAACTGTTTTTGTGTCGTCTGCAAGAATTGCAGAAGGCACATAGGGATTACTCTGGTCGTATGTCTGTGTGTTTGTCTGTGGTCAAATGTTAACCCCTAATATATTGCATGTCGTATGAGTTCCGTAAGGGCTACAATGATGTAGCTTGGTGGAAAGGAGGGGGCAGGGTGGGGTGACATGTTGGTGACCTCATGTGACCTTGGTGACCTCATACGACCTTTGGCCCCATTCTCAAACCACAACGGCAGACGACACTCGCGGTTCCCGGACCGCGATGTATTTTTAACTAATACAATTCACACCAACAGGAAATTTGTAAACAACACCCCTGCCCAGCTGTGGTACTTCTTCAAGTGTGTGTATTTTGGCTTGTCGGCATTCCAAGTGCGTTCTGGGTATCCTACGCGTATCCTAGGCAACTGTCTCTGCAAGAGTTACACCATTGTCAACCTCGGCATGTTTTATGTGTAAGTTAACACTATATTGGGCCATTCCATTTAAATCCACACTCCCCCTGTTGAAGATTTACCTTAATCAATTATGTATTTCAAATGAAGGTAACACTATCCATCTGGAGGAGGGGGTTCATATGTAGTTATCCAATGGGCTATTCCATCTGAAATCCATATTCCCCCGTGGAAGACTTTACCTAGTATTTGCCATATAATATAAATTTAAGATAACCATTCTTATATAGTGCATAACACACACAGAGTCCCAATGCATTGCTTGCCATTATTACCCTGCCATCAGGAAATCGTCAAAATCATTTCGCTTCGTCTAGGTCGGCAGCTGGCTAAGCACGCAATCCTATCAGCACTTAGATTGTAATATCACTCATAACAGGTCCCCAATTGTCGCGTGGGTCGACAACGTAATTGAGACTTAAGTATCTTACCTAAGGACACAAACACGTTGGCCACGGCAGGGCTCGAACTCACGGTCTAATGGCCATGAGTCCTGCACTTTTCCACTAGACCACACATACTCTGGAGGGGGGGGGTTCATATGTAGTTATCCAATGGGCTATTCCATCTGAAATCCATATAAGGCTATAGAAACACTTTATGGAATGAAACCCATCAAGTGATGTAACAGAGCATTGAAGACTAGACTCTGTGATTTTACATAGAATGCACTTTTTCAGATTTCAAATGGTTTAGCCCCTTCATCTTGTCTGACAAGTCCACAGCAGCAGGGTGCAAAATAAGAGACAAGACAGTTTTTAAGGGCAAATAAAATTACCTTCAAATTGCAAGGTCATGAAGGCATGCAATCAATTGGAAAAGGGCTTCAATGCAATTTTTTTCAGTAAAAAATAAAGCTAGAAGTTCCAATACTGCTGCTTTGAATAAAAACCGACTTTTACGGAAACCTGAGTTCTTGTACACCTTTATCATAATTACATGGTGCTGTAATACAGAAGAGGGATATACAAAAAAACTTTCCAAATATTGCAGTGCCCATAGCGTGCGTCATTCCCAGGGTGTTTGGGTTATTTAACTGCTAAATCTAGATTAAAGACATTTGTGGACGTTTTTCAAAATATGTTACATTTTCGGATGATATGACTGAATGCAAAGCTGGAAAAATTATTACAAACAACTTATGGTGCAAGAATTCCATTTTCATGGAGGTGCAGAATTCAGCAGGCATCGATCGGCAATCAAGTGAAAGAGGCACGACAGTAGCTGCCTTTGATTTTTTGTGTTTTTAGGGGCATCGCCGGCAACGGCGTAGGGCACCGACGGCAATTTGCTGTTGATGTATGAAAATCATCTGGAATAGCCCATTGCTGTTGAAGGGGGATTGCATTTGACTTCATTTCATGTGGGGTCAATTTCATGTCATAATTGGCAATTGTATTGGATTCATTTTCTTAACAGATGGAAATTGTGCCCCTTTGTGCTTGAGTTGCGTATTCTAATGGATTGGATCTGGACAAGAACAACACTAACCTTGACTCACTGGGTGATTGTGGAGGACATTTTCAATTCAGCTTACATTATAAAGTGCTGGAGGGATTTTGAAAATGTAAGTGATCTGGCTTTAGTTTTGAAAAGTAAATATATGAATTATCAGGGACAATTTTCAACCAAACATTGTACAATTATAACCAAAATTTAGTCTTCTGCACAGTGATTTTATTTTTCAATGGCAATAAACCACACTTAAAATGTGTAATAATTTGTACAATTTAAGAACTAATCCTGATCATAGCAACTTAAAGGCGCATTTCGTGATTTAAGCATCTTCTGTTTTATTCATTGTTCACTAGATATCCTTGATAAAAGCTTATTCACAAATTTTGAGTTGATCCCAATCTTGCAGTTTTGTGTTATGCACAATTGGTTGTTTCCCACGGTCCCATAGGCCACTGTGCTGTAATTTCTGTCCGTTTACAAAACTGCAAATTTCTTACAGATACGACCGAATTTGCATGTAAGATTAGGTGCACGTGGATTACTAATTAATGCTAACAGTTCAGATGATATGAAAATCTCCACTTTTTTAGGTAGTCAGAGGGACGAGGTTGTGGATCACGAAATGCCCTTTAAGTAGATTTCTTTGTTTATGTTCTTTTTATAAGTCTGTGTACATGTGAATGTCATCATTAATTGTCTACCAATTACCAATAAGTTTTTCATGTGAAAAATCTATTTGTTATTTAGGAGTATCCTCATGGGAGGGGCATGGAGAAGGAAAAGATTGTCAAGTTTCTTCAAGGAGGAGGGATGTTGCTAGGAATTGTCTTTATCATCTGGTTCCCTCTCATCCTCATCTCGCTGTCCAACACTGCCACCATCAAGAACCCGCCATCTGAGGTTCACATCAGTATACAGCTTGGACGATATGAGGTACAATGCACTGTGATATTTGTTAGTGTATGGCAGTAATTTTCTTCTTTTGGGACACTATTCTGATCAGCTTGATGCCCCCTCTTCCAGTTTTCAATTTCATAGCTAAAAAGACACCCATTCAGGTTTTCCCTTTTTAACTTTGGTGTTATTTGAGTATCAAAAAGTGAATGCATTTTTATGTTATAACTTGAGACATATCACTGAATAGCAAGTAGGATTGCATTGATAATTGTGATAAATCTATGTAAAACAAATTCAGAACTTACAGGGTTTAGCTTTCGCCATCGTGGGATGATAGCTTTCCAAAAGTGCTTTAGTTCACTGCTTCTCCCGCGGAAACAGCCTGTACATTTGTTCCCAGGATGTGATGGTTTAAGTAGTGAATCAAATACGTGGTCTAGAGAATAAGTGCCGATGTCATGGTTCATGATGAACCATGTCATTGACTGGGAAGGGGCCACCATCATAAACCAAAAGAAAAGTCAGGGAGGCCATATGGATTGAAGGCAGGGCACAAACATCATGAACCGCCATGTGAGGGGAGAAACTCTATTTCATTGATGGAAGGCAATGGATCTTGTCAGTTCAATTATTAACAAGTGATTGATCTTGTTTGGAAATTAAATTTACCACATATTTTTGAGCTGCGAAGCAAGCTCCTACAAATAACCCAGAAACTCTGTTAGTGAGTGTGTTCGTGTGTTCGTTCGTTACGGTAACATTAAAATGATGTATCCATTGATGCTCAGTTTACAGCTGTCCCGGTAATTTACTTCCAATCGGCATGAACACGCTTATTTTCGCTGATTATCAATACAAAAAAACTAGCGAGTTGGTGGACGCTGTTTCGGACCTACCAAGGTCAAAGTTCCAAATTAATACCCAGGGTATTAATAAAAAATATTAGAACTGTGGAATATTACTGTGATAAAAACATCACACTCGTCATAGCGATTCATACCGCCATATTGGAAAATTGATTCTATTTTATCTTAGCAATGGTAAACTTTCTGAACAAAACGCATACCTGACGATGTTCTTGGATGTCTAAGGATCATTTTATAAGCGAGGGTCGCCAGGCGAAATCGATGACAAAGTGTTTTTTTCATGCTGTAATGTTTACGAATTTGGCACGAATGCTGGACACCTCAGTGACAGGTCAATTAGGCAACAAACCAATTCGGCGACACCAATTCGGCAACAATTTATATGGGGAATCTTTTGCACATGTGAGCTCGCGATACAGAAATATTGTTTGTTATTTTCTGTTTGTCTTTTCTTGTGTACAATTTTAGTGTATTATAGTAATTTTACACAATAATGTTAGCCTCTTTTACCAGTCGTTTTTGTATTGAAAAATACCAGTGAATTCTAACTTTTGATACCAAAGGGATACAGACTTATTGCTTGTGATGTTCCTCTTTCCTCGTCTACAATTTTGGTGTATTGTAGTAATTTTACGAAAGGGCTAAATGATGTTTTGCTTGGATGTTATGAGCAAAATCTGCGAAAATGTGCCCCATTTTGGTCGATCATTATTAATTTTGAACTCTCACAACCTCACATGCTATATTGGTTCATTCGCAGCGTCCGAGACATTCTCGGTCTTGTTTTCATATATATCAGCCATGTCAAATTAATATGAAGTCACAGCCATGCAAAGAGGGAAAGACTTTGATTTCATCGATGGAAGGCGTGGGATCTTGTCAGTTCAATTATTAACTAGTGATCTTGTGTGGAAATTTAATTTATCACACCTGCATATTTTTTCATATATGCAGCCATTGTTCAGAGTGAGTACTCAAGAAGAAGACTTGGAGTACATTAGCAAAGCAGACTGGCACAAGCTCAACAAACACTTTGAAGAAGATTTGGTAAGTTCAATGTAGGAATTAAATCAATTACATTGACATTCATGAGAATTAAATGATCAATATTTGGTAAGGATTTATCCCCCTGGTTTGAAAAGCAGAAGGGGGATTTTGCGATAGCGCGCATGTCCATATGTATGTATGTTCCAATTTAGTTAGGTTTTCGTTTTTCAGGTCTTCTTCGAAAAGTTGAAGTCCGATTGAAACCAGGCTTGGGATTAAGGTGCAATAGGGGTTCTGTCATATGTGGATGATGTCAACGGTCACGGTCAAAGGTCATCTGAGCTCATGTTCCATACTGCCATCTTGCCAGGGGGATCACACAAGTTTACTTACTGTATTTTTGATTGATCGTCAGTATGAGACAATAAAAGGCATATACTTACAAATTAAATTCTTCAGACAGTGTAAAGGGCATTCCTTGAGTTGTCCTGTTTCCTTTATTTAAATGTCTACCACGAACTTGTATGTACCTTGAATAGACCTATACACAATCCGGTGTGTGAAGAATTAGCATTTCTTACCAAATTTTTTTAAAACACATAGAAACGTGCAAGAATGGGCTAAGATCATACTTTGTAATGAGTAATCTAGTTAGTTATTAAGGATAAAGTTCTAGATAAGTATGTGGACTCTTTAGATTGTAAGCAATTGCCTAGAAAATCCCACAAATGTAGAGAAAGTCTAGCTTTACAGGGATGATGTTTAAATTTCTGAGAAATTCATTGGACAAAGCTACATTGCATAGTTCCAGTTACAGTGGCCAAGTCTAATTTATAGCTATACTGTCACTTGGAAATTCTAGAAGGAGAATACTTGAAAATTCTAGAAGAAGCTCTAAAGGCAGAGTAGGGTAGGCCGCCAAAATGTCGGACCTTAAAAAAACTGAAATTATGTTAATAGAGCAACATCTGTAGAATTTACACTTGGGGTGTGATGGGTGTGTTAGACCCTTAAAAAAAAATATGTTTGTCTGCCATTAATGGAGGAACATATTGAATTTACTGACAGGTGTATGTGATGTAATTGAAGTCTCTCTCTTAACCCACCAGGGGGATCTTCAAAGGTTTAACATGCAGTATTTTTTTTTTAATGGTTTGTCTTGAATAACAAGCCAACTAAAACTGTGAAATCAATCCAAGAGGACATTATGACATGGCGGTAATGAGACTATGGCCTCATTTTGTTTTTCTGTTGGAAGGAGGCAAGGGAACATTAATAAAGTTCCTTAGACAGGAAGACATTGTGCTCCTCACCCATCACAGGTAACTCCCCTTACTGGGGTATCAGTCCCCCCACCAGAACTTCTTTATACAGTGAGTGATGTCGTCCAAACAAAGTTATTCTGAAGATGAAATAGTCCTTTACAGGTAGATTAAAAATTTTGTGGAAGGTGGCCTTTCAAAATACACTCTATTCCCACATAATGTGATTGAAATTGTAATAGGTGTTTTGATTAAAAAATGAAACAACTCTTTCTGTTGAGTAACCATCTTGGTCAAAAGTTGAGTAAAGCTTATGCAAAGCGGAGTATAATTCACCCTATACAGGGCCTTAGGTTTTTACTAACTTTGATAAGATTTTTATCAGGAAAGAGTGTTCCTTTTTCACTTTGAGTGTGTAAAAAATATTTTAAGATTGCCAATAGGTCAGCCCAGTGGTGGATGTACAGTTGTTTTTGTAAAAAAAAAAAAGGGAACCATTTGCTGGGTTTGGTGGCAAGACTAAGACCACAATTTTGCCGGCATATGCATTTTGGTAACTTGGGCCATGAAAAATGATTTGGTTCTTGAAAAATTTACGATTTAATTGTGTATATTTACCATTGCAGCATACTTTCCACAAAACTCTACACATGACATTTGTTCTTAAAAGGTGCAACGAGAGATTTCAGTTCATCCATATTTTATTGGTTGAATTTTCATATAAATTAGACATCAATAGATTCCCTACTTTACTTGGCTACAAAAAATAAACTTTAAATAAAAACAGACGGTGATTGTTTTATGATTAATATTTCAATAGAAAACATAGGCTGAATTTCAAATTTTGCTCCTATAGGAATTAGAAATTTCACAATTTTTGTAACCAAAGAATAGTTCTTCAGCTTAATCCTTTCAGATGGGATATTTTTGATAGAAAGCTTTAACACCAGTGCAAAAATCAGAATTTTCACATTGTTAGGGTCACTTATTATTTTGTGAAATCTTGTGCACCTTTTAAAGCCTGTTGATCACCCTTTAAGGAAAACTTTTGAAAGTTCTTCTTTCTGCTCTTAGAAAAGTTTACAGAAGAAACATTATTTTGACTCAAAGGACATGTTATACACGTAGGACAATCACAGTCATATAATCATATCAGAGGGGTTATTCAAAAGTTTGACCATTTCCAACATTACAAAGCATACGAATTAAGCTAACTGGCTGAAATTCAATGTAATTGCCACCAATTGTTGCTGGTTTTAGTTAGCATGGCCGATGAATAAATCATGCATTTCCTTTGTTTTTTTACAGAGACTTGGATGATGAAAGTGTTGCATCATCCAGTTTGCTAATGAACATTATGTGAGACTTGCCCCATCAGATCCTGCAAGAGCGACGTTAGATTAAACAAATTGAGCACTCCTATGCAGACACAGTGTAAGTGGGAATGGATTTTCCAGTGTTTTGAATATTTTTTTATTAAAGGTGCCCGAGAGATTTTGGGCACCCAGCTATTGTGTCATATGGAGTGATTTTCATATAGATAAGACCCCCAATAGATTTCTACCTTGTCTTTGGTTACAGAAAGCCTTGAAAGTGAAAGGTGTGATACAAAATGCGATTTTCATGTGATAATTTCCATCTAAAAAACATAGGCGAATTTTGTATTTGTCCTATACGAAATTAGAAATTGCACAATTTTGTTCCCAAAGAAATATTTTTCAGCTAATCCTGCACATGGGACACTTTCTGTAGAAAGCGTTACTACATTAGTGACAAAAAATTAGATTTTTCACATTTTTTAGGGACCCACCGTTATGTAATTCTCTCGTTGACCTTTATTGAAGTGTTGAAAAGTATAAATGCTCGTACATCTTTGCAGTGGCGTAACCCCCCCCCCCACCGACCGTGATGTTCTGTCGGTGTTACATAACGATCCATCTGTGCATTTGTCCATAAGTTGTAGATAGAGGGTTGGGTTCGTGAATATGAAAGAAGAGAGCTTCATAACAATGGTGTATAATAACAAAACTGGTGTCAGCGACGATGATGTTCTCCCCCCCCCAACCTTCTAAGTTTGGCGACGACATTAAACCAATTTGGGGCAACCAGCGAGCCGAAAAAAAAATTGTTGTCGGTACAATACACGTGTCGGTACATTCACAAATCGTGCCCCCTCGTCAGCAAAATCCTGGCTGTGTCTCTGCATCTTTAGTACAGACCTTAAGAGATTCGTTCAATTTTTGCTGTTAATTAAAAGCGAACTTAACAGTGAGTGGTCTATTTTGGGGACATTAAACAATGGAAAAAAAAAAAAAAAAACATGTTGCCATTTTTTCTGAAGGGGGTGGTGGGATGTGAAGTGGGAAGAAAATCCCAAATGCCGCAAAATCACGGAGCTGGGCAAACCAATTGTATATTTAAAATAACACAGGACAATATAAATGTAGTCCAATGGGGATCTTAATGCGTGGAATAATTTACTTTCATACTAAACATTTATGTATATATTTAGGTAGTCCAAAGAAGTTATAAAACACAATATGGCTGCCAAAAGGCTGCAATATACCAAGGTATTGAATAAAATGCACGTAATTAGCAAATAGTATAATATAGATTTCAATGCGTTCTAAACATGTTATTGTTAGGACTTTTGAACGACCTAATCTCTTTTCATACATGCATCGTATATGAAATACATTTCCATCTCATAATTGTAAATCCAAGATGGCCGCCCCTCAAAGTGGCCTTGTTCAACATAATGCGCACAGGCCATTCTGATAACCTATGTTAAACGGGTAAAGGTTAAACTGTTAAATGTACATCCATCTTCCCATACATCTAGTAGTTAATAACAATAGGCATGAAAAAAAGTGTTTTACTTTATGGATACCCACTGTTAGTGTTTACAAAGTTCTTTTTGAGATGCTTGAAAGTCATCACAAACTTTGATCAAGTTATTCATTGTAAGCGTATTTTGAGTCTTTGAGCTTGGTCAACAAGATATGAAATGACCTTAAATCGAAAACAAATTACGATGACTTATATCTAAAATTCAAAGAAGAAAAACACCGGCACTATTCTATTTATATGATATGACGAAACAGTTCACGTTGCTTACCCTATAGCTATGGCCATAACCTGCAATTAGAGATTGGTAAATTTATATCAAAACATGCCAGGTTTGAATCAGTCCCCTTTCCTTTACCACAAAACTGATCTTATTGGTCAGTAAGTAATAAGCACCATAGTGTTACATGTGAGAATGCTATGAATAAATATCAGATGACTGAATCAATGGTAAATTTGAAAGGTGTCAACAACCCACAGTATTGAAGGCACGCCACCAGATTTCAGCGCAATGGCAACTGGTGGACTCGACCGTTGGCAATTTCCAGCGCCACATCATTCTGCCATCCACATTGTTACTACTAGTTTGATTATGGCCTGTGGTGCTGGAGCATTCAAAAATCTAAAGATGGAGGTACACAGACACAGAGACTCTACAGCAAATTGCATGGAAAGCAAAAAAGACGAAACCAAAAGATGGAATGGTATAAAAAGAATTAGAGAAAGAAGACGGGATCGATTTGTATGTGAAAGGCTAGCGGTCAGATGGATTAGAGCCGGGTTCTGGGGTTACAAAAAGAAAACCAAAGGCTGATCAAAGACATGATCATCAAGAACAAAGGAAATGCCTCACCGGACTAAAACAGATGAGGAAGACATGTTGTCTACCTTTACGGAGTGCGAAACTAAGGGCCGTAGTCTGTCATGCAGGTCGACACTCCTGGAAGAAACTTTGTGTGTCTGGACGCCAGAGCTACGTCTTTCCACATATCAAAAGCAATCCCTGACAACTTCAATTCCCCTGCCAATTACCGAAGCTGTGGGGCAAGGACAATCTGGACTCTGCCAATTTTTCCTCATCGTTCATTAACAATGTTCCCATCCTCAAATGGTTGTAGCTACTCTATACAAAGTGTAAGATACAACTGGCGCCATGACTAATCACTGAAATCAATCTCTAAGGGTTTGGCACCGTACATCGTAGAGGCAAATTAGAGAAAAACCATCCACACCTGAGAATCTGAAATCCATCTGTACAATAGCCTTTCACACCAGCTGATGGCTACAACCTATCAAAATCCAGTCTACCAAGCCTTAAGACAGAAACAAACCCAACATTATGAAGAAGGCCAATGACTGGATATTCCGATGGATTGAGGAACACTAAACGATCGTGTTCCCTCAAGAAATTACTGAAACAGCTAAGAGACCAGAGATCACCCTTTTTACCAAAACAAAGACAGTTATCATAGAGCTGACGGTCCCTATGGAGTAGAACTTATCCAATTATACCAAGATGTAGGGGCTGAATGTGAAAGCAGAGGATGGGTCTAAATACACTTTCCAATAGAAAGTAGGAAGCAGAGTTTCTGACAATACATCAGTCAACCAATGCCTGCCATCATTGGCATTCTAAAGGGAAAGAGAAGGTATACCGATTACAGCAAGCCAAAAATTGCCTCAGAAGGAGTCAAAGGCATTCCGCGATGGAGCTACAAACAACTCCAGCAATATGCTATGAGGGAAGTGGAAGGGTGGATGTGCTCACAAACCAGGTTTAACCTGCCAAAGTCTGGTCAAAAGCCCAGAGACATCAGAAACCATGATCTAGACAAGAGATACTGCATAAGGTGAACTTTCCTATTAAGAGACCTGGCACATATTGAAAAATAGTTGCACCATCAAGATTTTGAAAATCGATATTTTTTGCATGGTTGTAAGCTTTATATACAAAATGCCATCGCCCGAAATGATTAAGACCAAATCAGCTTCCGTATGGGTAAACAGAATGATTTTTAATTTACCGTCGCCGGCGACGTAAATTCAGCAGACGACAAAAATGGCGTTAGCACAAGAAACCGCATGCGTATGCAGTTTCACGCTATGCACACTGTTTGATCGGCTATAAACCTTTGTGGTTTTAATAGCAGTGAGTACGAGTTCAAAAATATTCATGTATAGACACATTTGGTTGATTAAAGTTATGGAAAACTTAAGTGCTGGCCTACAAATGATCTGGAAGTCTTTATCATCATATCCATGTCCTATCTGTTTGGGTTATGTTCTTTTTTGTGAAAATATATCTCTGTTCTTCCAATGGCCTACTATCATATGAGAGCAATTGAAAAGAAATTTCATAGTCAACTTCACAGGACGGGATATATCTCAGAGTGCTCATCTTTAAAAACGCGATTAAAACTAGGCCTCCGAAGGTACAGCGCTGGTGTTCTACCAATGAACTATTCCTCCGAACAAAGTTGGGCATCGGTGAGTGTCATCCATACTCATCTGGTGAAGGAAGACGCGGTCGACTAATTGGTGATGATGCCATATCAGGGCAATGTAGTGGGCATGATAAATAGGGAACTAGTGATCCTTATTTGGGGAATACTGGTTGTGTCTCCTTCAGCTTGACGTTTGGAGTACAAAAAACTATAGTAGCCGCTGACCTGAATTGTGCATGTTGATTGTCACAGTAAGCAGATGAACACTGCAAAATGAGAAACAATCTCCTGAGAAGGGAGGTTCTTCCCCTGACCAAGCTGTGGCAAATCCATAAGGATTCTAATCATTGCAGGACTTGAATATCTTAAAACACCTCCTTGGTCTGGTCCTGCCAGCAATTTCCACCTCATATCTGAGCCGGAAAACCACGAAGTGCTGAAGCGTGCGTGGCTCCTAGCTTCTCATATATGGGTTCTATTGGTATCTTCATCATCTTCTTCCCCTTCCAGTGAAGCAATGGATTCTTAGGTACTTGATACAAAGATATAGCAGCAAGAACAATCAGTATCTGGTGAGTGTAACTATCTCTGAATGCCTTGAATGAAAACGGATGAGTAGTAGCAAGGTATCTGTCTCTTTACATCTTCTGTTCATGGTTCCTCAATTCATCATTGCTCATATTTCTAGGTCCTTTCTTGTTTGCAGGCTACTTGGCATTGGGGCTTGTCTCTTTATCTTGCACCTACACTATTGGTTTATCTTGCGCACAATTGTTCTTGATAGCTTGATTTCTTCCTATTTCTGTTCTATTTGGTCTTATTTATAAGTTCCTTTTATGTTGGGATTTGCTTGGCTATGCAGTTGCTTTTATTTGGCTAGTTATTGTTCTTGTATCTGGCTTGCCTCATAGTTCTGGCTCCATAATTGTCATATGTTTCTAAGTTCTTTCGTTGTGGTTGCTTGGCTTCTGGATTTGTCTCCTTGATCTTGCGACAATATTCGCTTTAACTTGCTGCACAATTGTTCTTGTAGCTGGCTTGCTTCGATTTGTCTAGTTGGTCTATTTTCAAGTTTTTCTAGTTGGGGATTTGCTGGCTCTTGGGGTTTCTCTCCACATCTTGTGACACAATTGCTTTATCTGCTGCTCAGTTGCTTGATTTGTCTACTTGTGCCTTTCTATAGCATTAAAAAGCATATAAGAGCAAAGAGATGGAAAGATTGTTGTTAGAAAATTTTCATAATTCAGAATGTTGGTAAATGTCAATGGTTCATTGTCAGCTTGTTTTATGGTATATTCTAACTTAATTTGCAATGTTTGCCAAGTGAAAGAGAAACCTAACATTTCAACCTAAATATTTAACAATATTTAATTATTAAAAATTATGAGGTAATAGCGGCCATTTGAACTATTTGGCAGCCATTTTGAAACAGAAATAGCTTGAAAAACATAGAATATAATATCATTATAGTGTTTTAGGTTCTAAGCTTCGTCTGGTAAGTTTGATAGCAATTTATGAACGAGGGTTTTAACACAATTATTATACATTTTGAACGGTAATGGCGCCATTTTGTTGCTAAATGGTAGCCATTTTGAAAGGTTGAAATAGTGAAAAAACATAGAGACATTCCGTTGTCCTAAAACTGGCAATTTATTTATTAGATCTTAAAATGGTAGTTGTAGTTAGTAATATGCCAAGAAACCCAATATATGCATACAGTTATGCTGAATTTCCGTCCACGGCGGCCATCATGGATTTGAAGGTCTAAACTGTCTAGAAAAAAATGGCAACATGTTTCAATTGAATCTTTACCCTTTGACAGTATTTGACAGAATATTCTCCACTGCTCCAGGAGCATATTTGCCATATGCTCCTGGACCATTTGCGTATTCAAATATGCTCCTGGAGCATATTTGACTTAGAATATTTTTCCAGATTATTTATGCTCCAGGACCATATGCTCCAGGTCCATATGCTCCAGGAGCATATGGTCCTGGAGCATAATTTCGGGCCAAAATCTTATTGAAGCAACAAGTCACCGACATCACAAGGCATCATGCATAGATGTGCATTGGCAACGCCATGTCAATTGCATATTATTATGGTGTAGATTCCTTTTATCAATGGAGCATAACACAATTGTTAGCATTTAAATGGTCAGCACATTATTTGCTTAAATGTTTAAGAGATTAAATAGAAATTAACAGCCCCAGATATGACATTACATGAACAATGATAAAAATGACAAAGAATTTTGTATATGCCACCACCCTATCAATTTGGCAGCCTCAATGGAATAAACTGCATATTGAAGAATGTGGTGGCAGAATACTAAATAACAATCTTGATATAGCGTCTAATGCAGAGGTCTCTAGGTGCTTAACATAGAAAAAAGAACAGTTTACCAATAATACCAAAAAACAATAGATACAATTCTAATGCAAAAACATCAAATAATAAAATAATAATGTGGTGTTGACTGATTGACTGCTTTTACCAATGGATCATTACAGCTTGGTCATAAAAAGCCATGGTAAGTTTTGTAAATATCAATTTAAATATGCTGATTGTGAATGTATCCAAAGTCTTATCTACACACAATGTGCATATGTCTGCTCACTCCTACACATGCATAATATTAAAGGTGCTTGTTCCGGTTTTTGTCTATCGTGTTCTGTACTTGATATGAGAGCCTGACATTTGTACACACTGACCATCATGTACAGTGGGAAACAAACTTGCAGTTTTTATGCTATGTATGCGATAATGCATAGTGCAAGGCCCTATTCACTACAGTGCTAATATTGATGGTTAACCATTAAACGGTTGTTTTTTATCTGTAACTTGAGAAAGAAATGGATTTGAAAGCTGAAATTTTACGACGACAATGAGAAAAATACGGCCTTTCATCTGATATCAAAATTGATACTACTTCCGGATAAATCAGGGGGATCCCAAACACGATCGGAACAAGCACCTTTAATACATCCATACACACTCTCACGCACACCATAGATCCTAGAAGAAGAGGATTATCAACAGCACTATTTTGTTTGATGTGCTTAGTTTTGCCTTTATACAAAAGACGAGATAGTCTCTAGCACCACTGTGAAATACGTGAAATGTGGTTCAACAACTGTAATCTCATACACAGAAGCCTACAATCTGCTTCCTGATTGAAACAAACACACACCCCTCCATGCAAGTATGGTATTGAGACTGGATTCAAGAACATACTTGGTTCATGTATTCATTTTAATGTTATACAGGGTGAGTCAAAAAAAACTTGACCCAGTTTGTGTCCGCCATTTTGAATTTGTAAGATACATATGTCTAACATATGTGGTATCATCTGAAAGCTTATTTCGTTGTCTTTAATTTGCTGCAAAGATCATTCGCATCGGTTAGGTATAGACCGAGCTCCAGTTGTTTGAATCAAGTAGTCTGTTTTGCGCTCTGTCCACGGATTCACATAACAAATGAACGGCGTCCAGCGAGGCAAATCAGTGTCCAGAAGAACATCGGGCTATTTATTGACTGCAGAATAAATGTGACGTTATGTAACCCCACAAAATTCAGTCACAATTGATCATCAATGCCCTCTTAACGTTTCTACGTCCAAAAAAAAAAAAAAAAAAAAATTATGGTAATTTGGGGCATTCCACTTCTCAGAAGGGAAATGCATATGTTTCAGTCAACATTGGAAAGGAAATCAGGCTTCAGTTAGATGATTTATAAAACATAATGTGTTTTTGAATAATATGCCACACCTTGGAAAAAAAAGGGTTTCAAATAAAACTTACCATTATCACTATATTTTACACCCTTAAGATACCACTTTATTTGACATAAACATAGACATGCCCTTATCATCATTTTTGGGGAGTCATTTTGTTTAGTTGGCCACCGTGCATTCAAATGGGAATCCGTGGATAGGGGTAAAAGCTGACTACTTGATTCAAAAGACTGTAACTCAGCCTATACTTATAAAAAAAAAAAAAAAAAAAACCCCCCCCCCCCAATTCTGTAAAGGTCCGCTTTTTGATGATTTTTTTGTTACTAAAAGTTCCAAAATCTAGAGAAATTTTGACAAGAAAGTCCACTATTTAGTGATGAGATGTTCAAAAAACTCAAAAAAGGACTATTTTAGGTGGGTAGGTTAAGTCCACTTTTACCAAAAAGTCCACTTTTAAAAGTTCCGCACCCCCAAAAATAAATCCTACATACGGCCCTGGAATCAACCTTGTGTGCTCTTTTATAGGATTAAGATTAGGGCAAAGTTGGTTGTCCCATCTGGGATCTATGCGCACACATACACATGTTATACATCACCCTCATGCACACATTCACACGACTCATGCGCACATACACAACAAAATCACAATGTACATACCACAACATCGCACATACCCTAGCACAACATCCCAAATCAAACACAACCATCTTCACAACCTCCACATTTGAAATGGCCATCACAGATGAAATCATACAAAGGTCATGTTGAGGTCAGTTGTAAAATATGCTGAAAATGTAAAAATTGACTCATTTGAAAAGTTGAAGTTCACTTCGGAACCAAACTTTTATTATAGGTGCAACAGGTGATCCCTCATATTGTTGATGAGGTCAAAGGTCACATAACCGAGGGCACATGTCACATACCGAGGGCAAGGTCACCATACCGAGGTCAAAGGTTGCTGTGAGGTCAAGTGGTAAAATGGCTGAAAGTTGAAAGTTGGAAGTTCCAATTGGAACCAAATGGTTTATTGAGTTTACACATGCAAACCCTCATTTCTTAAAGAGGTCAAAGGCCACATATCAGGTTCAAAGGTGATGTTAGGCATATCTTTCACAACCAGCGACGGCAAGACACACAAGCGGGTCCCAGGACCGATGTATTTTTGATATGTTGCCTTCCATGGGGAGGTATGGAATTTATCTGGAATAGCCCATTTAACACATGCTTGCACTCAACTACCATCACTCGCAAACAAACCTACAAAGACACAACAACACACCAGCACATATACATCAAAACCAACACACTACACATCACTATCCCAACACAATATACATGCACAACTCCACACAATATACATAACACACACACACAACCCCACTCTCACCATGCCTTAAGAAAGATTTATGTGATTCATAAGTAACATAATTTCACGTTGTTGTTTCAGCGAGCTTTTAAGTGTCTTCCCACCCTATATTCTGGTGCCTGCGACTGGAGTGGCTGAACCTGTGAAATCTTTAACTTCCAGGTACGTAGAAATGCTATGAATCAAATCGGGGTGCTGGGCATTTTAAAGGGGATGGACCCAGTTTTATTATAAGTGTTCATCTGGTTGAATTTGCTGGACCCTTGTACTGTTTCTGTAAAGTTTCACAACCATATTGTAATCTTTTTTGATGTGGCGAACTAAAAAACCCAATTTTATAGCCCGTAGAATACTACATAAAATCAATATTTGTCGATCAAAATGGTTTCCCTTTTTGCTCATAAACATCCAAACAAACATCTTTAGCCCCAAAATTTCACAGGGTAAATAGAAAATAGTAGCTTTCTTCACACACCAATGTTTTGACTACTTGGTAAAATTTGGGGTCCTGGGTACAAGGTTTTGTCAGCACTCAGTTCATGGACCTTTAAACCCATGGACTTTGCATGAGACAATGTTCTTCAGATTCATCAATGTTTTTCTTTGTTTTTGTTTTGTTTTTTCTTTTTCTTTTTTAATAATTCAAAATTATTCATTTCCATGTTCATGTTTCGGAATCAGGGAAAAAATGAGTCCAAGGACATTCAGCTTATGTTTTCCATAGAAATATAAGCAGATACAAATCACCTTTGTTTCCAGTTTTTCAAAATAACTTAAAGTTATTTTTGCGTAGCCATAAAAGGTAGATATCTAATCTATATGGAATCACTACATATCACAGAATTGGATCACTTAAATCTCTCGTTGCCCCTTTAATGATTTTAATTTGCATCTTGCGCAATTTGAACAAATAATGGGAATTTCACACACACATCAATGGTGCACAGACACACATGCACAGACGTGTGCACAGACACGTGCACAGACACAACCGTGCACAGACACCACATGCCAGAACACATGTGCACAGACACGCATGCAGATACACGTGCAAGACCATTTTGCACAACACATGAACAACATTGCACAGACAAACATGCACACACACTTGCACAACACACGTGCACAGACAACAACAGCCATACACTCATCAAAACATCACCATAAATCTTGTATTAGCCCAAGTTGTTTATCCTTTGTCTGTTTGCTTTATAGGACCACAGAGATCATATAGTATATACCGCTGTTTCAAAATTTTGGTACAAAACTTTTGAAGTTTTGACATAAAAATGATTGTCCCACTTTCTAAATGCTCTTTTCAATTCAAAATTTTCAGTGAACAATTATGGTAGCTATGGCAACAGCAGTCCTCGATTTGGAGAGTGAAAGGGATCCGATGGGTGGACAGCCTCAGAAATCGTCATCACGGGGACGATGCAGAAACATTTAACATTTCCTCACTATTATACCTCAATGAAAGAAATTGATTCCAAATTGTTTGCAACCTTTTTCAAGCTATGGTAGTGTACAACTAGAGAATAGGGACTTACCTATTTAAAGCCATTTGTTAGGAGGATTTTTTATTGGGTGAACAAAGCAGAACAAAAAAATTTAAACAAAAGGGAACTTGAGATATCTAATGGAAATCATTAACTGAAACTTGATTTCCTTTCCAAGACCAATGTTGACTGAAACACATGCATTTTCCCTTCTTAGAAGTGGAATCCCCAAATTACCATAATACCCCCTAAAAGAGAAATTGTCTCGACCAGTGGACACCCCAGGTCACCCCCTGTCGACCTTCTCTTCCTCAATATCCGTTTTGGGCCGCCAGTCGAACGGACGTGTTAACCGCAGCCTCTTCATTATAGCAGCCAAAATTAAAACTGAGATTTTGATACTGGACTAGTTGTCGTCTCGTACGGAATCTCCTCACTCTATAAAACCAATATCTATCTGGATTATATACCTGGATTATATACTGGATTTATATCGCTCATTCGGACGGAAAAACGGAGACTTTTACGCCGTCGAGAGCTCTTGTTTGTATCCTTTTTTGTGCCGACAGTGCGGTCATGTGATCTGTGTAGCGGGAAATAAGTAAACAAAGGCAGCCATTGACGCAACTTTTGGCGGCTTTGATGCCTTGACTATGGTGTGAGTTTGTTAGTTTATTTGTTAGCGGGCATGCTTGCTAACAATTAATCTGGTCTGGTGTGTGTATTATTTATTGTATGCTTGTGGTATACTTAATAAAATATGTTGAAAATGTGTTTGAAAAATTCTTTCTTTAA
This sequence comes from Ophioderma brevispina, assembly GCA_023653785.1. Classification (NCBI taxonomy): domain Eukaryota; kingdom Metazoa; phylum Echinodermata; class Ophiuroidea; order Amphilepidida; family Ophiodermatidae; genus Ophioderma; species Ophioderma brevispina. The sequence goes on from JAMKCH010033526.1 coordinate 42,812, forward strand.
AAAAAACCGTTGGGTTACTCAGTTACCGAGTTGGTTTTTGGTGTCCTGACGTAGCGTACCGGGAGACCTCCCGGCATGCTTGTTATTTTTCTGTAGGTTTTATTGCGCACGCTTAGTTTCCATCTAGCACTCACGCTCACCCCGATCATTGCGCATAATTGCGTACGCTGCCCGCATCCATTCATGAGTGGGACCCCCACCTTTGTGTGTCCCGATCAAGGCAATGTTCCCCCCGCACCATCCGGTGCGCCTCTTTCTGTCTCAGGACTGTCCGGATGTTCACTGGGCAACCATCGAACATGGGTACGCCGCTCATGTTGCGTACACGGGGAGGGGGGTGGTAGTCGGACTCCGGCCCGGGGTTCGTCAAGGCAGCCGCTACTGCTCTGGGTGCTCCCGAGGGTGAGGAAGCTTCGGCTTCTTCGCGAAGCGCTGATGAGGTGGCTTCGGGCCACCCCGTCGGCGCGCCACATCCGGCCGCTGCTCCGCCTGTTTCAGCCCTAGGGGCTGGCTCCGGTGCAGGCTACGCGGTCTGCTCTGCCAATCCCCAGGGGGCTTGGCGGCTTTATACGTTCCCGGTAGTAGTGATTGGTGGATGGTGAGGCAGGTCCGCCCGGGCTAATCCATTGCCGCTGTGTTCACACCTAACGTGGTTGCGGTCCGGTGTCTTCGGCACTTCGACCGCGACCACGGTGGCCAATACTTACTTCGGGGTAGTTTCGGCTACGCTGGGGCTTTGGCCCTGCCATCCTTTGCGGGGGACGCCACAGGTGTTGAATACGCTCGCTACACCCCCGCATGACACCTTGCTAGTTATGTAGTGCCTTCCCAGCCGGCACCGCAAGCTGCTCCGGGCCCTTCGGGCTTTGGCGTGGCAAGTGGTGCTCCGCTGGGTTTGCCCCCGCAGATTGCCCCCAGCTGACTAGGTCGTCTCAGGCCTCTCCTGGCGGGTACCCTGCTGCGGTATCTAGTGCTGGCCTTCCAGCACCTTCTTCCGCAGCGGGTCCGCCTATGTGGGGGTACCCGGTGGGTGGCCCCGCCTCTGGCGCTCCTGCGGGGCAGCCTTCGTGGCTTGCCCCTGCGGGGACACAGTACCCACCGCAGCCACCTTCTCAGGTTACGCTGCTTCCTCCTTCCCCGTACGTGGCTTTCCCACCCAGTTGAGCTGGTCTGCTGGGGTGGGACAGCCTTGTATGGTCTTTCGACCGGGGCTTCCGCTTGCGGGAGCCCCTCCCGGCTATAGTCACAACAACAACACCGCGCCTCCTCCCGTCGGGCTGCCCAACCGCAGGCACCAGGTGCTGTCGAGGCTGCTTCCGACCCGCTTTCGAGCGGGTTGGTTGCACCGCTGCTGCAGCAGTTTGTCGCCTTTCTGGGAGCCCCTCAAGCTGCGGCGGTACAGCCTGGTACCGGGCCGGTGCAGGGCGGTGTAACCCGGTCCACTACCCTTTCGCCTTACGTGCTGGGGCTTGGGGTGTCGTCCCCCACGCCTTCTCGGCCTGTACCCGCTTCAGGGTCGGCTGGGTGCAGTCGAGCCTCTTGGGTCCTGCTGCCCAGCCTATGCCAGTTTGCTTGGTCCCCCCCGCGGGGGGCCTCTGGTGTCGCCGCCGATGTGGCGTCGCCTGGGCCTTCCGCCTCCATCCACTCGTCGTTCTGTTGCACCGTCCTCCCCGGACTCCTACCGGGCCCGCTGACTTCCGATGTGTCGGAGGACAGCGCTGGCGGGATTGACTCGGGCTCAAGGCGGTCACGTGGGTGTCACTGCCTTCGAAGCCGTCGACGTCCGCGGCAGGTTCGGAGCAGGAGGAGAGTGGATTCTCTTTCTCTGTCCAGCGTGCACCCGTCAGGTTCTGCGCAGGGCGCGACGTCTCGGCCTGCCTTGCGCGCCCGAGCGGCGTGTGGAGGAGGGACAGCTCAATCTGCGCTTCCCTATCCTCCCTCGGGAACGCGTCCAGGCGTTGATGCTTCCCACACCGTTGTTCAGCAGAGTCGTAGTCTAAGTCTCCATACAGCACCGGATCCCACCTCCTCAACCCAATACTCCCTCGGCCGCCTTCCACTTCTTCTCCTCCGCCCGGGGCCCAAGCCGAGGCTCGGTCCCCCTCCCAAAAGCAAGGCGACTGGGAAGGGGAAGAAGTCATCGTTCTGAGGGCACGGCGGCCGCGTGGTCGGGCGGTCTTTCGGAGGGAACCTTACCACCCCACCAGTCCGGTGGCGGCCGCTTAAGTTCTTTTGTGTGGGAATGGCCAGCCATCTCTCCGGCACCTTGGGTGCTGAGTGTGGTGGATCCGGGGGTATCGCAGAAATTCACCGCGTCACACCCCCAGCACTTCCTATGCCAAGACACTACCCCGCTTCCTGGGGAAGCCGAAGAACCAAGTTCTTCTGGCTGGCGAAGGTGCCATGTCCTTCCCGGTCAAAACCCCCCCTTCACCGAGGGGTTTTTGGTCGACGTTCTTCTTGGCCCCAAGAAGACCGGGGATTGGCGTCCAATCCTGAACCTAAAGCCCGTTGATCAGTTCCATCATGCCGAAGAAAGTTCAGGATGGAAACTCGCGCGTCAATCCTGCGCTGCTCCTTTGAAGTGGACCTGGGCGTCGTCTTTGGATCTGAAATACGCCTACCTGCACAGTCCCCAGTCCGCAAAAAAAATCCGACCGACGCTTGGGGCTCCGATCAATCGAGGGCCAAGTCGTACGAGTGGAACGTTCCTCCCCTTCGACTCTCCCACCTCTCTCCCAGGTCTTACGATGGGTGAACCCGGGAAGTGGGCGCTTCCTCAGGCGTCAGGGGCGGGGGTCAACCTCCTGCATGTACCTGGACGACTGGCTGATCTCCGGCCCGTCCGCCACCCAGCGACGCCCGAAATGGTCAGTCGTACAGTTCAGGTCGTTCAGAGGTTGGGCTTCATTGTTAACTTCGACAAGTCGAGCCTTACCCCCTCCCAGGACCTGCGGTATCTGGGGTGCTCGGCTGAAACTGCTTCCGGGCATTGCAGAACCGACAGCCGAGCGGGGTGGATTCGTCGTTCGACGCGAATCCATGGCGCTTCTTTCGCAGGCCCCCGCTCGAGACTGTCTTCGCCTTCTAGGCTTGATGGCCAGTCTCGTCGCCTGGTCCCGTAACTGTCCCCCCCCCCCCCCCCCCCCCCCCGCTTCCATATGATGCTGCTTCAAATGCCCTCGGGCGCACTACAGCCGATCAAGCACCCAGATTCCCTTCTGATCCCTATCAATGCAGGGGTCCCGGGAACACCAGAGGGAGCGCTGGACACCTAGCGGTGACTGCGTGGCCATTACCCGGCAGCGATGCCGAGAATCTTGCTTTTTTTTCGCAGAGGGCTTCCCCTCGCTCATATCAGCGGGAAGAAGGAAATCTACCATGGATGCTTACTCTAAAGCCCGTCCTCGGACCCTACTTCCGCTCGTGTGAGCGACGAGAGGTTTCTCCGACTCGGGCATCTGTTAGCCGAGATCGCTGACTTTGTCACCGCTTTGATAGCGGACTTGAAACTACTTTCGACTGTTTGAAACCACAAGTCCGCTATCTTAGCGATCCTTAGAGGTTTCGACGACGGGTCGACCATTAATGATGATGGCTCGATCCGTCTCCTTCTAGAGGGGATGTTTAATACCCGACCTCCGGCCAGGAAGAAGGTCCCACCCTGGGACCTTTATACTGTCTTAGACTATTTAGTGAAGCCCCCGTTCGCACCAAGGCGGGCATCACTAAAACATGTCACTATTAGACAGTCTTTCCTGGTCGCTCTCCGCCTCTGGGAGACGAAGCTCGGAGATCAAGAATATATCTCAATGTCAGCGTCTGAATTCTCTTTCTCCTCGGGACAGGGTCAAAGTGTTCTTAAGGCTGGATTTTCTGGCAAAGAACGAGTCATCCATCATCCTCATTCCGACACTCAACACTTATCTTACCCCGCATTGCATGTCACTCTTCGTGGGCGGGAAGATCGCCTGTGGTGTCCCGTTCGGGCCCGTGAGTATATAACGTAAACTAGTCCACTCACGGGGCAACGAACGACTCGTTTTTTCTTACACACGCTTCCCCCCACGGGTCCGCGTCTAAAGCAACAATTGCTCAGATGGAATTAGCGCTGTAATTAGTGATTCCAACGCGGTGATTAGGAGCTTCACAAGCTCAAGCCCATTCAGTTTCCGTAATATCGCGTCGTCATGGGCCTATCACCGGCGGAATCAGTTTTGCCGAAATCTGCGAGGCTAGTCGTGGAGGGCTCCCACAAAGTTTTTCGGTCGGTGTACTACAGAAACGTAACAAACTTCCCAAGGACACGTTGCGAGGGCTCGTCTGCAGAAACAACACTAAAAACTCAACTTCACTATACATAAAAGTCTCCCAACCGGTGCCGACTGGGACGCTCGCCTCGGAGTATTCCTTTGTCAGGTGAGCATCTTTTGTTCCCCGATTTTTTATGTTCATGCCTTTAGGCCTTTCAACATATGTTACTTTTGTTAGTGTCGGTCCTTGCCTTTGGGCGGGCACTTTGTTGTCCCCTGCTCTGAATATCATGCTCCACCCCGACTGAGGAGTCAGTCTGGTGGTGGATTGAAAATATCATTCAACGGGGGTTAATGCATAGTTTTCAGTCAACATTGGTGTAAAGGAAATCAGTTCATGTGATGATTTATTCAAAACACATATGTTCATAAATCATCTAACTGGAAAGCCTGGTTTCCTTTTCTCCATGTTGACTTCCCACTTCCAGTCCCCCCGGCCCCGCCCCACCAGCATGGATATGTAACGCACGTCCGTTTGGGCTTGAGCCAAAACGGAATTAAGGAAGAGCTAAGGTCAACAGGGTGTGAACTGGGGGCACTGGTCGAGAACCAATTTCTCTTTTAGGGGTGGTATTATGGTAATTTGGGGCTTCAGCTTCTCTAAGGGAAATGCATATGTTTCAGTCAACATTGGAAAGGAAATCATGCCTCAGTTATGATGCTTTATAAAACAGATGTGTTTTTGAATAATTTCCCTAGGGAAACGTTTCACAAACTGTTTCCCTCCAACTGGGTCAGGTATAATAAACAAATATTACCTGTTTTTCAGGAAAGGGCCCATATTTTCCTTGTGCTTGGCAATGAGCCATCAGCCGCCCTCAGGGTGAGTAGTGATAGGCCCGTAGCAGTACCAAGGGGAAATAGTGTGCCTAGGGGAAATAGTGGTGGCCCTAGGGAATAGTGTGCCCTATTTCCCTGATATAAAACCATTTAGTAATTAGTATCCTGCAATTCACACATTGCCACATTGCCACAAACAGATATGGAGACTAATAAAATGCTTAGTGGGAATATGTGTATATGATCACGCAGCCATTCGTCATACAGCCATACCCCAATTTGGGATTTGAAAATGTAATCTTGTGTGCATCTGACAGTGACTTGAATCCATTTTAAAAACCGCAATTTTTTATTTCTTTGTTATTTATTCTTTTTGTCAGGAATGACCTCTTTTTGTCCCTTGAAGAAATGTGCATGAAAACAAGTTCATTTTAATTTTGTGTAAATTTCATCAATCACATATGGTCTTTATGTTCCATCCTACAAATCATTGCCTGTACATATCTTTTTTGTTCTTGGTTGTTGGCCGACTCGTGCGCCTCATCTTCAGCGGCCGTCTACAACAGTGATGTTTCACGGATTTCCAAATGTGACTACATCTGACACTACTCTGCCCAGACATGTCACAAACAGTGCGCGAGGGTGGGGAAATGGAATTGGAAGAGGACCTTATGGCCAGGGTGCTATTTTTATACCGTTCACCCGAAACTTTGATACAGTTCACAAAATATAAAATCGGTTAAAAGAAGTAATGACCATGTGTGATTTTTTTTGTTTATTTTGTTTTAATGACAAAATTTAATATTTGTGTACTGCTGCAATTTACGTGAATCTTCAGTTATATAAAAATTCAACCTTTTTTTTACAGAAGAACTTTGTATTTTAGTTGTGACACTCAGACTGTATTTTCTGCATATGTAATGTTGTTTTCCAAGTCAGTGTCTTCTTTTTACAAATGGTCTTCTTATATTGTACCCAATGCTATAATGCAAAAAAAAAATGGTTTTGTCTCAAAGGCGACGTCGCGCGTTTGTAAATTTCGCCGAAAATTGAAAAAAGGTATGCGGAACTTTTTTTTTTATTTTTTTTTTTAAAAAAAAAAAAAAAAAGTTCTGGAACTCCAATTTTTGTTGAAAACTGCATTTTGTGAAAATGCACGATTCAAGCAATCTGCTACTTCTCGGCGGTGAACTGACTATTTTTAACCGTTGACGTGAGTGCATAGACGAACTTAACTAGCTGGGCACCACACTTGCAAGTGAAAACCCTCACCACCAAATAAATGGCAATATACTTTCCGTTAACGTTGCAGAGGCTCGAAACGGGTGGAAACTGGCACTAAGGTGGGCTGTTTAGCGTCGCATATATATCGAAAAACCAAATTGAATGACCCCCATGCATTAAATTACATTAAGGTTTTATCGATGTGCAATCCATTGGTATATGATTCCTTGCAAATCTTGCCGCTTCAGTTTAAAATGTCGCATGTCAACAGTATATTTACGTGTATTTCAATGCGTCACTTTATTGACGTGCGGTGTGCGGGTCATAGGTCAATTGCAACGTCGCTTATATACATGTGCTTCGGAATTTCTGGAAAGTAACGATGGATACAGTTATTTCTCTCAAGTTTAAGTTGAATCTGCACTAAAAAAATAAACAAATGGATCTTCCCAACTGATAGAACAAAACTCTTAAAGATATTGCAATTGAAAAATCTTGTTTGGTGGGGAATCCATGTTTGGATCTGAGGCAGGAAATCTCTGATGTTGATACTGCCCTGACTGCATTCGCTCCATGGTGATGTACAAGCACGGGTGAAAGTTGGCGATCAGTGGGTGCATGCCTATGAATATTTTATTGCCGAGCACAAGAGTTGAAAATTAAAAAAAAAAAAAAAAAATAATAACTGCAATAACCGCATTACTTTCAGAAGCCACTCATCTCTTGAACAAACTATTTTTTTTTTTTGGCCTACGTATATCTCTTATCATGTACTGTCTTGTAAACATTCCTTGTTTTATACCTGGTCACCCAGCCAGTTCAAAATATTGTATGTGGAAGTGGTCATTTACACTCGATGGGCTATTCAAGACAAGTTCTACACCCCTACTTTAAAAAGGCATACCGTATTGTTCCTACTAATCGCCCCGGGGGCATGGCATATTTTCAAAAGGGAAGGTGGGGGCGTTTATTACAGTCAAAAATGGAAAGTCTAAAATCCCTGTAAAAACCCCTTACGGCAGTTGCGATCCTCTCTTGTATAATCTAAGTGACGGAGAAGCAGAAAGCATCTATGACAACAGCGATTATTCTGCGGATTACTACAGTCCCCCGGACCATTACATCAGGTTAGGTAAGCTTAAACAAAACTCATATTCTTGAATTGTTTTATCCAACAATCGTAGGGGGCCATTTATTAGAGCAGGGGCGTTTATTGGAACAACACGGTAAGGCCATAAAAAATTGTTTTGTTTGCCATAAACTAACCGAGAAAAAGTGAGTCGTTTTGCGGGTCGATTTTTTTTAGATCTTCCCATGTTTTACTCTAAGGAAACAACATCTACTATTAAATTTTTTTCAATGATGTAACAAAGATCTTTTATTTTGCGTGTTGTAGTTGTATTGTTGTCTGTTTTTGATATTTTTGTCTTTGTGTTGTTAAAAAAAATGTGTTTTTTTAATTGTTGATGAAAATCATGGGGTCGTCGGTTGACCAATTTTTTTTTTATTTTGTGCTATTTTCAATCACAATTTTTGAGTCGGCAGGTTTTTACGGTCAGTCGGGTTATGCAACAAAATTTGTTCTATTCCTAACTGGAATTGAGTTTCTCCGTATGGGTATTACATTCATGTGGAATGGCCAATGTCAGGATCATGATCAGTGCATGGGTATAACAATGCACTGAATATTGCATTGACGGACTGACCGGGGTTATTCATGGCTATTTCAAATTAATCAATACCATATGAGAGAACAAATAATCAAGGTTTACTGCCCAAGGAAAGACCCATCTGCCAAGAGCCATTTGTCAGAGTGTTCTTATTAAGTGTGATACCTGCCAAATTAACACTGGCAGCTATGCAGATGGGGCCTTTTTTGCCCTAAACCCTCGATTATGTGTTAGGAAAGCAAATGGAGGGGGGTTAATTATTGGAAATCTATCAAGGTTAACTGCAAGAATGCCCCATCTACAATAGCTGCGTTATAACCTGCCAAATCTAACACCATGGCAGCTAGTGCAGATGGGGCCTTTTTGCTCTAAACCCTCAATGTACTCAATCCCAGTTGTACTTCTATAGGAGGCTATGGAAATTCATCTGAATATCCTAATGAAGGGAATTCCCTACAATTTAGCATTTGGATTGCAAAAATTAGATTTAAATGTAGGATATAGTACAGTAGAAGTGAGTGATATCAACAATTTTACCTGTTCCATTTTAAGATGGAGTTTCAACTTTTATTGTTTGCCTGACTATTCGGAAGGACTATGAATACACTATTCTTTGTGTATGCCCATGTGTTTGTGCCAATTTGGTTAAAGATCTGTTAAATTGTCTATTTGAAAAAGTCAAAGCCAATTGCAACCTTCATTATGCCATTTTCGACAGCCATTAGTTTCGTCTGTACTTTCTAAACCTTAAAAAACAACGTGTGTCCGTCATGCGCTGATATTGGCGGCCGATTTCACCCGAACATGGAGATCTCTGCATCGATTACACCGTTGTGTCAGGCGTTCACAGTGATCACCATAGCATGTAGATATCCAGATGTAGTCGAGGTATGTTTCAATTAACGCCGGTCACTTTCAAGTCAAATCGAGTGAAAGTCATTTCAACCAACACTGGAAATTCTCAATTTCAGACCATAAATGAGGAACAAAACTTCAAGGAATTAATAAACAGTAAAGAGAGTGCTGCAATGCAGAGAAGTACTGAGTCTAGTGTTGTGGTCAAAATGGCATCAGGGTTGGCGTAGGACGTCATTCCTGAAACTTTCCATCTGTGATTATGTAGTCAGGCGAGGCTGGTGGTTCAATAATTGCCTTGTCTGTCAAGGAGGAATGAAGAAGAGAATAGAATGACTTGAGCATCAAGAGAACTAAGAAAATTTAAACTATGGGTGTGTGTGATTCCGCTGTGAGTAAAACAACACTTGGTAACAAATTTATTAGGGCATTTCGTGATCCACAGCCTTGTCCCCCATTTTTACCTCAAAGAAATTGAGGATTTTTATATCATCTAAATCATTGGCCCAAGATAGTTATGTGTGCCTAGTCTTACTTGGAACTTTGATCTAATCTGGAGAAATTGTAATTTTGTATTTTCTGTCTGCCAAATGGACAGAAATTACAACACAGCGGCCTACGGGGCAGGGGCCAACACAACTAATTTGCTCATAACATCAAAACGCAAGATCAGAATCAACTGAAATTTTGGAAATAACCTTTTCTTGAGGATATCTTGTGAATCAAAAATGAAGGAGCTAGGATCACGAAATGCACCTTTAATGTTGTGTCAATTCATACACCTCTTCCTGCACTTTAACACTAAATTTTTTAATGTAGCATGACATTTGTCTTTTTTTATCTGTAAGTTTGATTTTCCATTTGTCTTTTGTAATTACACTATTACAGATTATCTTTTTAAGATGTAAAACTTGAGGGGGGGGGGGGTTGAGTGAACAATATGTATTTCCAAGCATGTTTAGGGTAGATTAAATATCTGGTCAAATTATTCACCCCATTTTACTTAGAACGGCTACAGCCTTCAGTTCTTCCAATTAAGTTACAATTCCCTAACTTATAAGTGCTTCAATTCTCCATCGTGCATATTCAGGGCTCCAACCAGCCTGCAGTTCTTGTAGTATAGACTTCATTTCCCCGAACTAGCTATTGGTTTCAACACTAGTTTTCAATGCAACTAGTTAAGTTCTCCAACTAGTCTTTCCCCTTCTCCACTAGCTTTTGCTTTCAAACCTAGCCATCATTTCAAAACTAAAGCCATCAGTTTTTTCAAAACCTGCCATCATAATTTCAAAACTAGCCCACAGTTTCCCCAAACTAACTAGCCATCATTCCCAAATTAGGCTTTTTAGTTTTCCTCAAAATGAGCCATTGGTTCCTCAATGAACCATTGGTTCCTCAATGAGCCATTGGTTCCTCAATGAACCATTGGTTCCTCATGAGCCATGTTTCCTCCATGAGCCATTGGTCCTAATGAGCCATTGTGTTTTTCCTCAATGAGCCCTGGTTTCTCCAATGAGCCATTGGTTCCTAAACTAGCCATCTGTGTGTCTCCTCCACATGCCATCGAGTTCCTTCAATGACCATTAAGCCATTATTCCCCAACAATCCAATTTATTTTACTATGAGAGCCAGTTAGTTTTCCTCAACAAGCCAATTAGTTCCTCATAAGCCATTAGTTCCTCAACAACCATTGGTTTTTCCCAACTTATCTATCATTTTTTCTCAATGAGCCATCGTCCCAACTAGCCACGGTTGTCCCCAAACGAGCCAGCTGTTCCCAAACAGACACGGTTCCCAACTAGCCATCGTTCCCAACTAGCCATCCCGTTCCAAAACTAACCATGCGGTTCCAAAACTAGCCATCGGTTGTCCAAAACTAGCCATTCGGTTCCAAAACTAGCCAATCGGTTTCCAAACTAGCCAATCGGTTCCAAACCAAAACTAGCCCATGGCGGTTCCCAAAACTAATGCCTTCAGTTCTCCATGGAGCCATCGGTTCCTCATGAGCCTTAGTTCTCAACAAGCCATTGGGTATCCCAAACTAGCTATCAGGTATCCTCAATGACCCATCGTTTCTCAATGAGCCACCGGTTCCCAAATACCATCGGTTTCCCAACCTAGCCCATGGTTCCCAACTACGCCATCGGTTCACCAAACTAGCCATCGGTTCCCAAACTAGCCATCGGTTCCCAAACTAGCCATCCGGTTCCCACTATCCATCTGTTTCCCAAACTAACCATCTGTTTCCCAAACTATCGCGCATCGGTTTCCAACTAGCCATCGGTTCCCAAACTAGCCATCAACCGTTCCAAAACTAGCCATCGGTTTTCAAAAAACTAGCCATCGGTTCCAAACTAGCCATCGTTTCAAACTAGCCATCGGTTCCAAAAGTAGTCCAGTTCCAAAACTAGTCATCGGTTCCAAAACTAGGCCCTTCAGTTCTCAATGGCCATCGTCCTCAATGAAGCCATGGTTTCCTCAATGAGCCATCGGTTCCTCAATGAGCCATCGGCGCCTCAATGAGCCATCGGCTCCTCAATGAGCCATCGGTTTCCAAACAGCCATCAAGTCATCAACACCCACTTCATTAATAAGCCCATCAGTTTCCAAACTAGCCATCAGTTTTTCCCAAACTAGCCATCAGGTCCCAAACTGGCTATCCGTTCCCCCAACGGCATCAGTTCCCAAACTGGCCATCGTTGCCAAACTGGCCATCAGTGCCCAACGGCCATCAGTTCCCAAACTGCCATCAGTTCCCACTGTGCCATCAGTCCCTCAATGACCCATCAGTTCCTCTATGAGCCTTCAGTTCCAAACTAAGCCATTCCAAACTAGCCCGAGTCGGTTCCAAAACTAGCCTCAAATTCCCATTCCTCAAGGACCCATCGGTTCCTTAATGAGACATCATTCTAACTAGCCATCAGTTCCCAAACTAGCCATCAGTCCAAAATTAACCTGTTCCTCAAAACTAGCCTTCGGTTTTCCTCAACAAGCCATCGATTCCTTCCTCAACTGGGCCATCCGTTATTTCCTCAACTAGCCACAGTTCACAAACAAGCCATCAGTTCCCCTCAACTAGCCTTAGTTTCCACTGCCGCATTTCTCAATGACCTATCGGTTTCCTCACTGGACCCTCAGTTCCCAAACAAAAAACCGCCATCAGTTCCTCAACTAGCCATCAGTTTCGCAACTACCCTCAGTTCTTCACTACTTCAGTTCCTCTAGCTGTTGTTTCTCAATTAGCCATCAGTTACCCAACAGCCCTGACATGCCTTCATTTCCCCAACCAGGCCCTTTATTCCTTGACTAACCTCCAGGTCCGTCACCTGTGTCTTCAAAACGTTTGTTGTACCCTGCAACTAAAACCAACGCTTCCTAGACCATTACAATCGCTACTCTTCCAACTTGAAAAATCAAGAAGGTAACCTTACATGCAGTAATATAAATTTCCATAAAAGATCATGGGCTTCTTCATTTCCATAGTCCTGGTGTGGGAAGAATCAAGGACCATCCCAATGTGGTATCTGCCTCTGCGCTTACCTCTGCTTCTGTTTATTAGTCCACACAAAACAGTAAAAATTTTCAGTACCAATAGTCTATACTCCACAAAAAGTTAGAAAATATTCATAGTAAATACCCAAAAATTGGATTCGACATCACCAATTCATCATTATTTCTTATAACTATCCTCAAGTAGATTCCATGAAATAAGGACAAAATACAGAAAAATGAAGTGGATCTTTTCAATGGTTATCCTTTTGAGTCCTCACAACATATCATTTAGACCTAATAAGGACTTTGACCCCTTCTGTCTTTGAATCTGAACAATATCATATCATTGGACCTATTTGAGGAGGTGATTTGAATATTTTGTGTAGTGTGAAACCTCTGTAAAATAACCAAGATGCTTAATTTGTTTAATTGTTGACGACTCAATTTGAACAAATTAGCAACACCCCGTAATGCTCTCATGGTGTGTGCCACTGAGCATTCGTCATTATTAATTCAAATGTGAACTCGAACAGAATAAAAATGTTAAATATTTACTTGAAAAATTTTGTGACTTTTCAGACGATTTTGGTAGCCAGTACAAAATAGTTCACCAAAGTCATGTGACTGTGTACATTTTCAATGACAATCTACTATTTTCAAGGAGTATTTGAAAATCATTTGGTCTCAATTTAGAAAAGATTCAGTCATGGACTGCTTGATTTGGCTTGAAAGATAGCACTTAAAAATCTCTTAGGTGGATGTGTATCGTAGGACATGCTGCTATGCATAGTTTTGAGACAAAATTTAATATGGCATTTAAGGTTGTAGCTGACCATATTCCTTTGTATTTACATTTGCAGACAACATTGAATATGCAGTAGAGTTTTTAAGCTAACCCATATTCATCTGTACATGTTGCATATGCATGGCTTGAAGACAAAATTTATTGCATAAAGGATGTAAGGCCTCTGTGTGTCAGTCTCCCAATTCCCATAACCATTTTCACGTTCGTTCATCACACCGTTTGGAGCTTCCGCGGTTAGGAATATTGCTTCGACAGTACAGGGACATAAGGGCCCCATAATGCAGTGGGCACATAGCAACCATTCTACTAGTCCCAATGATTATGGAGATGCAGAACAAGTCCGAGCTCGTCACTTTCAATCATTCTGGCGGCGGGACACAGTGAATTCATCAATATCTGACTTTCAGCTGAGTCATCACATTACCACAGACTCCGCATCCATTACATACACAGCAAAAACACCAACATAAATTGCTGTTCCTGAATAAATTAATGGTATTCATATCAACGATCTTTTACTGTGTGCAGAAGCCACCGCCCTTTTGTACATATTGACACCTGCACGCGTACATTTAAAATAAGTTAAATAAGGGGTGTCACAATTGCTCAGGTCACTGCCATTCCCTATATGGTGTCCTTTTCTTCCCTGGTTGGAGCTGACCATATTCCTTTGTACTTGTACATGTTGCATATGATGGGTTGAAGACAAAATTGAATATGCAGTAAGGGTTTTGTAACTGACCATCGTCCTTTGTACAATGCACATGGGTTGAAGCCAAGATTTAATATTCAGTCGGGTTTGTAGCTAACCCATATTCTTTTGTACTTTTGCAAGTCAATGTGTTGAAGACAATTGAATTTCAGTGAGGTTGTAGCTGACCATATTCCTTAATACATGTACATGTTGCAATGAATGGGTTGAAGACAAAATTGAATATGCAATAGTGTTGTAATATTCCTTATGTACCTTTTGGCATATGCATGGGATTGAAAGACAAAATTGATTATGCAGTAGGGTTGTAGCTGACCTATATTCCTTTGTATGTACAACAATTTCTTACGGGTATTATATTATGATTAGGTTGGAATTTGTTTTGGCCTTCAAGGGCTATGGCCCAGTCGATAATAGCCGTGTCCCAGAACTCCAGATTTTACATAAGTTGTCCAAATTTTTGGTATCTGAAGAAAGATACTATTTTTCTCATTTAACCGGTGAACTCTTTGGCTATAGGATGTTGGGGTGGGAAGATACAAGCAAAAATGTTTCCCCAAGTTGCTTGACCATAGTAATTTTGAGTATGGTACTCTATTGGGCTTACGAAAATGTTTTAGCTCTCCCATCAAAAACAAATTGAAATAGCGCACAAACGTTACGACTGTAGTTTATATTTGGTGAAGGCCGTTCATCTTGTTGATATAATTCATTATTTCAACTGTGTGATTTCACAATCAAGAACGGGGTTTTAGTCTGTTATGGCAGACGTAACCTTTTGGAGGCCCTTATGCATGTAATGGTTCCTCGTCAATCAAAAGGCCTGCACTCTACATGATATTTACAAATACGACCTGTTAGAGGGAAATAGGGCACACTATTTTCCCGAGGTACTGGCTATGGGCCTTCACCTGAACTCCAGGTGATAGGCCGTAGCCAGTACCTAGGATAAAACAATAGTGGTGCCCTATTTCCCGATTTAAAACCATGTAATATTTGTTTTATTTACACTCACTGTGACTCTGGGGACAGGGTTGTATGGAAATATCATTCTATAGCATGCGTAATATATCGCCAATGAAATAACATGATTTTGTCATGAATTTCATGAGGTGGTACTAATACTACCTATCTCCAAGTGATATCAAGTTTGAATCTTCATTGTAAAAATAAGAACTTGATCCCAAGTCAGAAAGAAAGATTCATTTGCTACCTGCTTGTTATGATAATAAGTGGGTCATTGCATGAACTGGACTCAAAGTGTGAAATTTGATGAAATTGGTCAGAATTTTGCAAAGAGTGCCCCTATTTGATTACACTAGTACATAACTTTCATTCTGTGTTTGAAAGAAATTTGGAGAGCTCCAAAAACAATAATTAGGCTTATTTTGTTTGGAAAATTTGACAAATTCATGACACTGATGCAACAGGAACAATGCACCTATTAGAGTCCTCTTTTCAACAAAATTATAACACTTGTGATATAAATC
>JAMKCH010033527.1:0-15786 GCA_023653785.1 Ophioderma brevispina
GGTCCCGTGTATCAGAGGAGTCATTCCTGAGTACGTAAAAAGTTGCAGACCTTATCGAAAAGAGAGGGGACCATCCCAGGTCTGTTACCTACACACATTACTCTAAGTACCAGGGTCCCTTCCAACCTGCACTAGGCCAGCATGGAAGGGTAAGCCGAAATCCAGCATGGAAACATGTTGAGGCTTCGTCCACTGGACGAAGTGTGGACGGACAGAACTAATGAAGATGAAGATGAAGTTAAGACGTCGAAAGATAAAAAAAAGATGAAATAAGACATTGCCAGATACACAAGCATTCTTAATTTTTCCTCAAATTTAAGATTTTGGCATATTAATAATGCTCTTCCATCTTTCCAAATTACAAGTTTAAAGGTGCAACGAGAGATTATACATATCAGGTGTCCCTAAAAAATCATAAGTACTGATTTTTGCCCTGATATAAAGCTGTTCATTAAAAATATCCCCATCTGAAAGGATTAAGTTGAGAAATGTTTCTTTGGTACAAAAATTGTGGAATTTCTAATTTCGTATCTAGGAGCAAATATGAAATGCAGCCTATGCTTTATATTTAAATATAAGCAAATCGAAATCACCTTTTTTCTCTCCTTTCAGACAAGGTAAGAAATCTATTGAGTGTCTAGTCTATATGAAATTGCAATTTTGACACAATATTTGGGTGCCTCAAAATATCTCGTTGCACCTTTAAAGTTATGGATAATATTTATAAGTTTAAAAAGATCCATGGACATGCTTTAAAAATACCTATAAAAATACCCTCGAAATGATTTTATTCACTATGCATTTAGTAATAATGTAAGATCTGCACGAAACAGTAACTGACCAACCATCGATTTTATAAAACTTGGGTATAAAATCATGGGTTTCTGACAAGCTTTGTGGGAAATTCCAAAATGAAAGTGACCTTTACAGCTTACACTGGTCGCGATGACCCAGAAGTGATATTTTAGTTGGCTCTGCGTCATATGCATTATGGAATGCTGATAATGCAGCACAGGTTTCTTGAATATAGTTGACTTCTTGTGGTATGCATCATGTTACATGTTGTATGGTATAATTTCAATGAGGAAATAGTACATTAGAATATTAGAAGTGGATATTTCTTTAAATTTCACATGGCATCGCATCGATCGAGTGGTTTGTTCAGACTGGAGAAGGGGTTGGATGTGGTCCATGTGTAGACATTGTTTAAATGTAAAATCAAATCTGCAAATGTCACTTCCAGGTCAGAGCCAAATCCAGCATCTTGTGATGTGTTTGAAAAACAAGAGAAGGGTCATTTCACTCTGGTCAGTTTGGGTGTATTTATCCTTGAAATTTAACACTTTTGCAATGTTAACTTTTAAAAATCAATATGAAGATATGATCAGGATAATGTTGAGATACTAAAATGAAACAAATAGAGAAATTTCTACTCAGTCATGTTCATAGATCTTTAATTGTCTCATAGCAGATGAAAAAAAAAAAACCTTGCTGGCAGCTGTGTATATACATGATATACATGTATGTAAGTTACATGACCCGTCGGACAACCTTGTATTTGTTATTCCTCTTAGTTTCATGGTTATAAAATTTCTTTCATTTCTTTGGCAGTAAGGGAACATTCATAAATGAGGTGGCACTGTGGTTTAGAAACTGTTATTAATCCCTGTGACATTGATAAGTTCAACATATTTCTTGTAGAACTTAATTTCTTGTTGCCTCTTGATCTCACCAGTTAGCATTTTGTGTGTGTTAGGATAGTGTCTGCATCTCCGTGTTGCACACCCAAGGGTCTTAGAGAGATCTAATCCAAGTAACTGTGACTTCTGGCAGTGTTATCTTTTCACATTTGAATGTTATCATTTCACTGCCTCGAAGTCACAGTTGTTGTGCAATAATTGTTAGGATGTCTCGTGGACGTCAAAGGTAAGAAATACTTTTCAAACACAAATAAATAAGCCTTGTGCACAAGTGATCTGAATTTTATGATATTATAACACAGATTTAATGAGACTGATTCAAGAATTTGGAATGTCCAAAACATAATTACATGTACTACTCAACATTTATAGTCTTACACAAAGTTCTTCCAGAAGTGACGGCTTAGTCCACAATTAAAAAAAGCGTTGCAGTTCAATGATGATGTCCTCAAAGTGAAGACTCCAAAATGACAGCATGCAAAGTCACACTAATAATCCACAGGTAACATTCCATAGATATCTTCTCAATCCTGAAGATAACTTTTGTCCAGCAGTTCAAGGCACATTTTCCTCGACTATACTAATATTCTGCAATGCAATCCAGGTATTCTACCACCGTCAGTCTGCCGCTAATGTCCTCAAATAGGACCACAAACTGGAATCCCTTTTTGATTCCCAAAACTGAAGCTCTTTTGGCTTAAAAGACGACAGCAAACAGTTCAGCTTTCAAGCTCCGGCAGTCTCCAAAGTATTATAAATCCTGGCACTATGTAAAGCACAATCTACCATTATTGTAGATTAAAACTAGCTATAACTATACTGTATAGCTCCTGGTTACAACTGCTGGCCCTGAGTCTTTTCAGTGAGTACTATTTAGCTTCTCACAGCTAGATTCCCCTCTCTAACAACATTACAGCATCATCATGCATAAACATAATCTTGCACAGACCAATTGGATTTCACATAAATTACATCATCTGCATTGCATCACCTAACATTTATACCATCATGGGAAATTCCCAAATTTTGCAATCTGTTTTGATCTCAATGCATTTACAAGTTGACTCAGTTTCTAAATTTATATCTTGGGGAATTCCCATTTCTCCTCTTGTGCAATCTATCTAGCCGTAAACAACAGGTGTGATCTCAATATAGCACTAGGGGAATTCCCAAAATTATCTTTCAACATAAAGTACTTTTCCTGTGAGAAATCTTTTCGGCCTATATAATATATATAAAATATATATTATATAGGCCTATAAAAACTCATCTGATTTTTGTTCAACCTGTTTCACGCCAATGAGGCCACATCAACATTTTCTTTCGGCTTTAGAAAAATCAGTTGTAAATATCTGTGAATGATCGCTAATTAGGGGTTCATTCATAGTATTTAGGGCATAAACAACGTTCATACCCAAAATACTCTGAATGAACCCCGTTCATGTATACCGTACTTTTTACTAACTATTACTTACAAATTTAAATCATTAAATATCAAATTCAGTCTGAAATTGCATGATTTTTTACCACTTTCGGGGTTCATCACGGTAGCCATGCATAAATGTTTGTTTATACATGGTCACGTGATGTGTATTGACCAATCGCGTACATGCACCAAAACTTCACGTTCCGCTCAACTGGGCGGCTGCGGTCGGTCCATGTGAACATACGGTTGCCAGAAATTTCACACTAGGTAAAGCACCCGACGTCCATATTGTTTAAACAACCACACAGCAAATCGACAAGGAACACAACCAGAAAACATTGTGAGCGTCAATGGGCGTTGCTTTTGAAGCAGAACATGAACATGTAGAATAATGTTACCGCTACTTGGAATACCAATTGACTTTTTTTCTGACTCTGACGTAATTTCACACATTTCGAGAAATAAAACTGGTGATTCAATGCAAGTCTAGTACTTTTTCGGTCATCGTCTTCGACACAGAAATCGTATCACTTTCAACCCACCGATTTTGTATCTAGAAAACCTTCGGATCGTCCATATGGCAAGTCTCTCTGTGTAGAATAATGTTTACACTACACATTAAAAACTCAGTTTTTAATGATAATAACTAACAAACTTTCAATCAATATCGCAAAGTTGACACTACTCTTAATTTTTGGGGTGGTACACATGAGAGGGCAATTAAAGGGATTAGGCAGCGATTTGCTAATCCGAAACATCGAAAAATACATCAAAATTCATATTTTCGTATTTTTGTTACTACTGGCATGGTATCAAAAATAACCTTCAGTGGTTGGCTTGAAATCCGAGTATTAAAACAACTGCAGTACTTTTTATCCGATTCTTTAATTTCTATAACGTGCGTATCAAAATTCTTACTTGGGAGAATCAAAAAGCCGTTCTTGGTGAATATCCCAGATTTTCAGCGTGTTATTGTTCACCATGATCAATACAGTTGACCTCAACCAAACATTATCGAGTCTTAGTTATATTCTGTGCTATGTAAACACAATCCCGCTGTATTTTTGTTATAGATTTTGAGACGTCATCGCCTGTATGTGTATTTGCTGGAGACGGTATGACAAATTTCTCAATATTTTTAATTTTTTTGTGGGTGGTTTGTGGGATTTTGGTTTGTTTGTACATTAAAACATTTATTAAATTGTACACACTTAATTACCTGATTTATAAAGTTAAACAAATGCATTGCACCCCAAAAAAAAATTGTTCGATTATCTCGCATATCGCAGCTAATCCCCTTTAAACCTTGCTAAGCGGTTGGAGTGCTCCTTACACGACATGGAGTAGGTGCTCAGCAGTATAACAACAATAATTATCCTAACAAAAAGGCCGTCATGGGTGATACATGTATATACAAGGGTAGGGCTCATCCCTCCTTTCCCGGCTCACTGGGATGAAACGTGAGAGGGCAATTAAAACTTGCTAAGCTGTTAGGATGTAAGTAAAAAGGATACGCCACACACATCCTTTTCTGTTGCGATTAATATAATCAAATGATTTGGTAAATTAATTTAAGTTAATTTAAGTGCCACAGGTATTCAAGGACTATAAAACAGATTATTTCTTGACAACATTTCTTTTAGGACCACTTTGGCAAAATAGATGATGAGTGTGTGTTAACAAATAAAAGAATAGAGAAAAAAATAAAAAAAATGAAAAGAAAGAAAACAAAAACAAAAGAGATTCTTTATAAATAAAAATATAATATAAAATAAATAATATAAAATAAATAAAAAATAAATAAAAACAAATATAAAATAAATAAAAAATAGTTAAAAATCAGACTAAAATGGCATTTTTTGTAAAAAGAGCGCCCTCACATGCGCTAAGCGACAAGTGAAAAATTGGGCTACTTTTTGGCCATTTGCCGCGCCTTGGCGTGGCCCTTTGCCGCGGGTAGCGGGCCAATAACATACACCTTAAAAAGAAAAGCTAAAAATTTTATTTTTAACATGCTGAAAGTTATTTTTTTTCTAAATGTATTTGCAGATGGCCATTAAAATTTAGGGTTGGGATTTATTCTGTTTTATGTAAAATTATGATATAGGCCTACATTATGCATTTACACTCTCTGTTAAGGTGGTATTAGGTAATTTTTCAACCGGCGAAAATTAAACATTTTTGGCTTTTCTTTTCAAGATTCATCTCGCTGCGGTAGCGGGTAGGCAAAATTTTTGTTGGCAACACTGAGCTGTAGGAGCAACCAGACACCCTGCCGTTGGTGGCGACATTCATTCAGCTCTATTTCAACTTGAAGTATCTTTTTTGTGGTGTGTGCTAGGTTCATAATTCCTTGTAAAACCAATAAAATTCCACATAATAAACCCTCATTGGGTGCAATTTAACTGCTGTGTCCAGTGTGTGGAGGGTAGTTATTGTGCTCTGTTCACACTGACCATGCCAAAGAAATCACCATTGTGTTGACAAAATCTTGTCATGTGTTTATTCACGGGCCGGGGATGCCCACTGTAATTCCCACAGAGCGAAAGTAAATATGACTCGGAAAATTATGCCAACGAGGGCGAAGCCCCAGGGTGAGCAGTGATCTAATTAAGGAAAGTTTTAGTTTAAATTTACTCACTATTTGGTAAACCTACAGCTGCATTGAACTCTTACATAAATATTATTCCACAGCACCAGTACAATTAATTCTCTATCTGCTTTTCTTCTGGTTAAAGAAAGTCCTCCCATGTACAAACCGAATGGCACTAGACTGGCACTGAAGTCTCTGTTCGTAAATTGGCAGTACGTTTCAGCGTAGAATGCATGTACTCTATGTACGTGCGTAGTAGCATCTGATTAAATATTGTTCCGCACAGCAAGACATTTTAGGAGCTTTTAGTGCACCAAGAGGCGATTTTATTCGTTGGATTTTGACACGACAGAGGTAAAAAATCTGTGATTAGGGTGAATATTCGGACTCCGGATATTCTCAGGTATTTATAGAATTCCGTTTCGAGAGCCAAATACTTCAAATATAGGGGAATGGGGGGATATGCGGGTAAAAAAAATTCCCACAGCCTATTCATTTGTACGGTAATGAAATACTAAAGCATTCTGAATACACTTTTTCCCAGACCTCGCGCTGCGCGCTCAAGGGCTGGTTCTGAACGGACTACGCATCTACCGTCTAAGTTATTTAACATTGTTTTTCATTTGTTTTTTTAATATATTACTTTTGTTTTAAGTTTATTAATTTTAAATTTCTTTTATATGGGTAGTATTTTAATTATTTTACCATTGTTTATGTTATTTATTCATTTTATTTTTTTATAGATTTTTGTTATTGCTTTAAATTTGATAAGTATTTTAGTACTTAATAGGCCTATATTTGCATTTGTATTTTTATTCAATGTTTATATTTTAAAATATTTGTAGTTTTTATTTAATTTGTAATTTTGTTTTTGGTTCTTTTTATTACTTTTGAATTTATTTTTTATTTTTGTCTTTTACTTACTTTCAATCTATTTTTTTTTTTTGGTTTGTATTTAGTTTTTTAAATCATTCATTTTTATTTGATTTTTTAATATTATCTTCGTTTTTATTTCGTTATCTTTTTTATTTCTTTTAATCTTATTTTTTGTTCATATTTTTAATTGTTTTTAATTGTCATCGTCCTTATTTATTTGGTTTCATTTTGTTTTATTGTAAACTGTTATTTTAGATTTTTATTTTGTTAATTATTTCTTTTTATTTAGGCCTAACGTTATTTTTTATTTTAGTACGTTGTTGTAGAGTATGCAGCTAGCAACTATTTTAACAGAGGCAACTTAGATCCCATCTTTGGTCCAAGAAATTGGTAGTTTGCCTTTGCCTCATGTGACCATTGTGATTTCATAAAATCCCCTGTAATTTATTTTAAAAGTCACTCTGGCATTGACGTTACTATTTGTTTCTATTCTGTGAAAACTGTACAAAAACACTCTACAGTCCTCCATTGTACTACTCAAACTAGAGTTGTACTATCCAAATGATGTAAATAAGACATAATTTTATGGATTCCTTTGTTATTGAAAGCGGAACTAAATTGTCGGCAATATCGGGAGTAGTCACGATTAATGAATCACGCATTGATGTTTGAGGTTACAATTCCTCGCCATCGTATGATACGCAAACAAACATTGCGACCCGGGAACACATCGCCCGACATGCAAGTCTGTAACTGCACATTGCATCGACATTGTTCAGCTAGAGAATTGAATTTAAGATTGTTTTCTACACTCTTCAATACATAAGTATATTTCCATTTGTGCTAGGTGAAAGCTTTACACTAAAATGGAATATTTCAATCGTATTTTGGGCCTTTTTAAGCTGTGATTTTGATTGAGCATGGCTCCGCCTATAGCCGGAAGCGGACATCCGGGAATTTGGCAAAAATATGCTTAGCAACAATGTGCATTAAAACAAATCATTTGATTGTGCTGAAAGCGTAGTGTCTTGATGTGCATGGCAGTGATCATACTTTTTGATTTTGCGCACTTTGTTTTCACTGCGATACGGGGATTCCCCGGGCTTTCCCTGGTTTGTTTTCACCGCGATGAAGCGATGTGACGTCAGTGCGCTCCCGGCCATAAAGGCTACACTGGAGCCGATCAGGAAGCCAAACACATGTTGCAATGTTGATTGACAGAAAAACGAAGTTGCCGTGTATATAGTCTCCAGGTTTAAGGTACACGGCAGCCGTGTATATAGTCACTGCCTATATTTTATGGGACACCCTGTATATTAATCCCAATTGTGCGTAGTTGAATGCCCCACACTATAAGCTCTCAGAAAATATATACTTCTATATACTTCTGATAACAACATTTTTAGATGCAGTGTTATATTTATAGAAAGATTGATTTTTGGCAAAATTGGTAGATGTGACACAAATGGTAGTTCCAATGATTGTAACCTCATGTCTGACGTTATTTTTATCACTGGACATTATCGTATCTCTGACCTGAGGTTAGAACAAGACGCTCGTAGTTTCGAATCCGTTTAACAGTGTGGTGTGAAAAAAGTGATTCTCTCAACTCAAAATTACCGCTTGTGACGTACTTACGATGCTCTGAACCAAAAATCAGCTACGGACGTGTTCTTGAGTATGCTAGTTTTCCTTTTGCGCATTGGATGTCAAAATCAGACGTGTTCGTGGTCCATTAATTTAACATTTTTGTCGTTATTCCATTTCTCTGATGTGAATGAAATCTCGCTCTGTTTATGTCCAGATTCAACGCATGCGCGTTGCACCAAGACTTATCGATGTATTTCAGATAGCTATAGATCGATTATTCATGACAGATCAGTATCGTAGTCTCTATTCCAATCATGGTTACAAAAAGACTTTATCCAATATTTATGCGCCCGCTAGAGGTCGTCTCATCAAGCATTTCAAGAGACTAATTTTTTTTTTTATTTGTTGATCAGCAAAAGCACATGTTTCCCACTGACCTTTACATCTTGACCCCTGACACCATCCGTTACCAGATTTGGCACTTAGACTGAAAACGTAAGATCGCATGCCTGCTAAAAATCACTAATTTTTGATAATTTTAGTGTGAGTCAGTGAAAAATACAGGTCCAACAGTATTGTAGAGTATGTCAAGATAAAAGTGAGTCAACAGTCGGGTAATTCGGACCATTTTGGAGTGATTTGGGTGAGTTTATAAATTGGAAACCTTAAAGGATGTTAAAATGACAGATCTTGGCATGACTTCGGGTTCGTTAAAGTTAACAATAGAAGTGAATGTACAAAGCAACCCGAAGTCATGCTCAGCAGGACTAACACAAATGGGTCCTAGTTCCAATAATTGTAACTTGCCACCTATACCTTTAATACTGGATGTTATCTTGGCGTCAAGTTACAATCACAGGCTATTAGTTTGAGTTCATACATAAGGCTCACTGGTGCAATCATGTGAAGTCAACTTACAAAGACGCTGCTTAAAACTTACTGAAAACACTTCTGATGCTAAATCAAGCATGTGGTTGATGTATAGTAAAATTTTCCCCAACAGGATGTTGTATCCTTACATCAGCAACATAATCAAACATAACAATAAAATTGTCCTTTGAATCGTCAAGTTGCCTCAACTAATGCCAGATTTGTTGATGTTGAAAATTAGCACTTCCGCTATACGAGAGCAAAGTTCAAGGGTCACATGGTGTGCGAAAAAGCAAGCCCATGATAACTTCCAGTCGCAGTTGGAAAAGGGGGCGGGATTTGTCTTGCCGCAAAACAGGTATGGACCCAAATCAAGTTTTACGCATGCTCACGCGAAGAAATCGCTCCCTACGACTGGAAGTAGATACCTTATACCTTGACCCCGGTTGACCCCTGTTTGACCCAAAACAGCATCAACTTTACAGTGGTTTCAATAAACCACCATAGAGTTGATGCTTTGGACTTAGCTATAGGCTCCGAATAGAATTTGGAGTACCCGAAATTGATGGAAAAATATCACCTTTGACAGATTTTTCTAAGAGTTCAACAATTATAGCAGTGATGTAAACATTTGATACTTCTTAGCAAAAGTGAGACCAGAGCCTGTAAGTAATAGCCTGATTAGAGGTACTTGAAATGTCATCTCTTATATCTGAAGTCAAACTGATACTTCCGTTGCAGGACCTGAGATACCGGTACTGATCAGTGAATGACATATTGTTGAAAAGGCCCTGAATATCAGGTCAAATGACTCTCAGTCAAAAAAAACATGACCATGCTAATATAGTCCTAGTTACGTAAGCAACCTCTCCTACTATTACAAATTATGACTATGTACTCTTTCTTACTAACATCTTTTTGAATTTTGTTGATAAATTTATATTTTTTCTGATCGTTCCTAACTGAGGCTGAGCAGTAGTTAGGCACGCACTTAACTAGGTAGCTATGTTACCCAAAATTTAAAAAAATATTTAATGTATTAAAGTGATGAATATATTAAAAATTCAGAATCAGAGAAAGCCAGTAGTGAAAAAATCTTTTCAATATCACCTTCCTTTCTCGAGATATTGTCCTTCAAACCTTGGCATGCTGGTTTGTTTTCTGGTCATCACTACGATCACGTCGCAACACGTTACGGTGCCTTGCGTGACCAACTGGCAACATAAAGATCACCATTAGTAGCCAAGTAGTCGTAACGCACATGCTTCATCATGCGGTCGGCCATTTTGCACCGCCACTGACCGGACACCATTTTTGTTTTCGTGCTCTGCGACACAATGCGAAAACGATTTCAGCTTCGAAGTGACACTTTCTAAGGTGAAAAAACTCCCCCAAATCGATTAATGTATGTTTTAAAAGAGTCCCCTAATGCCTTACCCTGTTAGAGTTGAGGGATGAATTTAGTATTCTACCACCACTTAAAATTCGGCACCTTTAACATGCGGTTTATCCGTTAACGTTGCCGAATTCGTAGCCTGTGGCAGAATACTAAATTCTTTCCAGAGTTGATATAAAGTGCAAAAATTGTAGATTTTCAGCTTTCAGTTGGGAAAATTACAAATTTCCGACTCCCTTGCCGATTTCGATACTTGAAAAAGTCGCAACCACGATACAAACATTTGTCGTCATATTTGACCTTTTTAAACAAGTTAGAAGATATATTAAACCCCATTACACCATATTTTTAGAGTATGTAGGTGTTTAACCACAAAACCTCTGGCGTTCGCAGTACAAAGATGGGCAGAGTTGACCGGCTGCACACCTGAAAAACGGAGGTCTCGGAAATTACTAGAGCTGGTATCGGTTTGTGTTTTCTTTGTCGACATGTTGGTAAATCATAAAACCTGATGGCGACAATTTTCGACAATCAATCTTCTGAATGCCAATTCTCAATTTTGTTTTATTATATACTTCATAGCACACAAAGGTTTAGATTGATCACTTGCATGGAACACAAAATCAACCTCACTTTTACTCTTTCAACTCCACACTGTACTAGCCAGGCCCATTGGGAGGTTGGTTGAAACATTCTAAGTCTACGCTAAAGTGGACCAACTCTGGAGTTCATTGGGCTTTTATTAATGATATATTAAAAAAGATTTTCACCATATTGTTAGAATTCCTTATTGAAACAGGTCTTGGGTTAAAGGTCCATGGCCCGATCGCAATTAGCCTCGTCCCCAGAAGCCAGATTTTGCCGGAAGTGGGCAACATTGGTATCAGAAGAAAACTACTATTTTTCTCATTTACCCTGTGAAATCTTTAGGGCCAAAGGATGTGGTTTGGAAGTAATGAGCGAAAATGTAACCCAATTTGGTCGACCATATTAATTGTACACAGTACTCTATGGGCTTACGAAATCACGTTTTCAGATCTCACATCAAAACAAGCATTGAAATATACGCGCGCGAAACTCTACAGGTGGGGTTTTGGGTGAAGGCCCATCTATCAAGATGAAAACTCCATATCTTTAAATCGGGCCATTCCCCCTTTAAGTAAAAAGATGGTTTAAATTCAAGACTTCTAAAGTCAATAGCAGTTGAATTTACAATATGTGATTGCTGAATAGGTCGGTTACAAAAGTGATAAGTCTGTATTCCATGAATATTTCTTGTCGACAAATTCCATGGTTGTCGCCATGCCAGAAGAGAAGCGCATTGTCGCCAACCTTGTCGACAACAGCCTTGTCAATACAGCCCTAGAAATTACTATAAAAACAACGTAAATCATCTTATTCAATGGAATAACGACAGAATTTAGATGGTAATATTATTGGTGATAGTGTGCATCATTGACCGCCGGAAATAAAGAACGGTGAGAAAATTGCGCGAAAGCAGCCTACATAACATTTTTCTGTCTGCCTGGGACCGTTCAAAAGAAGGGGGGCAAAATTTTTCTGGGGTCAAATATGTGCCTGAAGTGCACACAAGCACATTAGCACAAATCCTTACACTTTTAAGGGGCCCAGTATTTTGACACACTTGGTGCAATCTGGGCCTGTATTTTCAACCTTTTGTATAGGGCGATTGCACGGAAGGTCAATAAGTTAACTTGGCCCGACGCACTCCAGAAACGAAACCCAAGGCAGGCAGAGAATACAAAGGAGTCACCTGTAGAAATAGCTGAAAGGTTCAGGTGAACCAGGTGCATGCTTTGTATTCTTGGCCATGCTGGATGATCTGGAGGACCAAACAAAAGTCCATTCAATATAATTTACCTCCGTGCAAGGGGCCTAATACATTTGGGTGTTTTGTTTATTTTTCTTTACTTTTGAAAATTTTCTGCCAGTTGTCAAGTTTTTTCTGGGACAGGCGGCCCCATGGTCCTGGGGATTTGGTAGGCCTGAGCTAAAGTTGGTGTATTTTGTGTGTACGAGCCAATGAAAGTCATTGTCAATCCTTGCGTGTCGGCCAACAAGCATGAACTAGTCTAGGAAGTCCCACAAGTGGAGTAGTTCTGGGAAAAAAATTTCAAATCTTCACTTACCTCTCGTCTTCACTACTACTAGTACTACGATTGCAGACAGAAGACCAAAACGCCAGCAGACTGCAAGTCGATAGAAGTTACACGAACAAAAAATGTCATAAGAAAACACAAATTCTTTTTTTTTTTTTTGCGATTGAAAGCTTGTAGGACAGAGATCTTTCCGTAATTGTTTCTTATTGTAACCAGAAGTTTTTTTAATGATTTCACGATAGTCAGTCAAAGAAGTATTGTTTAACATTATTGAAGTGCAGTTACATTTATTTCAATATGGTTATTAGAATATATTGTTTAAAGAAGTTTGAAAAGATTTTCCAAAATATCTCATTTAGATAACTTTTAAAAATCACTTTTAGCAAAGCGTCGCTATAATATCGTGCGGCAAAGCCACCCATACATGACAATTAAACATTCAAACGGGACGTATACTCCAAACGGGTATGTATTATCCAAATTAATCGGTCAATTCTCAAACGGGGATCGCAAGAGCTCGCGAAGGTCTGGCGTAGGTAAAGCCTTGTTCAAGGCTGTCTGCTAGAACACTGATGACAAACTTGCATTTTTTCTTTTATTTACATTATTCTCAATTATTTTGAACATTGTGTTTGCAGGTTTGAAATCAGTGCTTTGGGTGCCAGGGGTTACCATGTTTAGAGAAAGATTAAATAGAAAAATAAATTGGTATACTCCTTGGGGGTCTGTGTGCACACTGGATCTAGGAGCCTTGCTAGTCTGGGGATAAAACCACAAATACCTATTGTGGTCGGTGCAGTGGTTATGCTACTCAGGGCGACAGCTTGGTCCAATTGCTGGCGCTCCTGCCATGAGTGGAAATTATTGAGAGATTGCCTATTGGAAGGCCTGCAAAGGATGGAAATAGCGGGCACATAGGCCAGGTGGAATTACAGATATCAAAATAGGTGCTTGATAAAATGATTTTTTGCCTTGGTGTTGTTATTTCTTTAGTTTTAGGGGGGGGATATGCCTCCACTCCTCGCATGATGTTGCCTATTGATCTGTGACATTATTTGTTTCAGACGTGTGAACCAGTGAATGAGTTGGTAGAGCGCCTGAACAAGGCTAGGTAGGATGATGCTGCCACGGGTTGAACCTAACACCCGATTATAAACTACATAGTTTTCTTGAAAAAAAGTTTTCTTGAAAAATTAGCTATCAAGAGAAAACATAGTTGTTCCTTTGTGGAAAAAAAACACGGTTTATCTAATTGATAAACTTGCATAGTTTAAAAACTATGTTTTTTCTCGATAAACTTAAAACTGAGTTTTTCTCTTATAAACTCAGTTTATCAATTAAATAAGCGGAGTTTTTTGAAAAAAAAAACTATTTTCTTCTCTTGATAAATGGCCGGTAATCACAAAAGTGGGTTAACTTTAACCCAGTATTAATTTTAACCCTGGGTTAAATATCCCATAGAGAATAACATGAATTTAACCCATGATCGTGGGTTAAACCCTGTTATCTAATTGATAACTTGCATAGTTTAAAAACTATGTTTTTCTCTCGATAAACTTAAACTTAGTTTTTCTCTTGATAAACTGTTTAACCCTGGGTTAAAGTTAACCCGCTTTTTTGAATACCAGCCATAGTTTTTCTAGATAAACTCAGTTTTCTATGGAGAAAAAATGTGTTTATCAAATCAATCAGCAAAGTTTTTAAAAACTATGTTTTTCTAGATAAACATAGTTTTTCTCTTTATAAACATCGTTTTTCTCTTGATAAACATAGTTTTTCTCTTGAAAAACATAGTTTATAAAAAGAAAAACATAGTTTTTATTAAAAGAACGGTTTATCAAATTGATAAGCGTAGTTTCGAAAAACTATGTTCTCTAGATAAACTTTTATAGTTGTCTAGATAAACTTAGTTTTTTTCTTGATAAACTCAGTTAATCAATTAGATAAGTTTTGAAAAACTATGTTTTTCTCTTGATAAACTTAGTTTTTCCTAGATAAACTCAGTTTTGCTATGGAGATAGAGAGAGAGAGAAAAAAGATTACAATAGAAGAGCTAATAGCAGGCAAGTCAATTCAAAATATAGTTTTTTATTTTCTTATTTACTTGTTTGTCCAATAAATCTTTGACACGTTATCGGAAGTATACGACCGATCAAGTGCAAATTGAGAGAAAATCGTATCCTTAAAAAATCTCCTACGGTTCAGTTGTTCAAGTCTAGTTGAACAATGGGTAGATAAGGAATTGTAATAGACCGTATTCAATAGCCAGCCATGTTGGTGGACAAAATAGACGGCGTCTATTTTGTCCACCAACATGGCTGGCTATTACTATTAGACGCATTATGCGTCTATTAGACGCATTCCAGTATACATTCACTTGTCAACGATCCCTGTGTAATCGCTAAACATGGATGATTGACAGCTTAATGTATTGTAGTCCTGGAATGTATGCATCTTGTCCACCAACATGTCTGGTGGATGACGGCGTCATATTGAATACGGTCTATTTTAATCAATAGCTCATTTTCATCTTAAAGGTGCAACGAGAGATTTTGAGGCATGGGCATCTATATAATGTGTCATATAAGTGATTTCATATAGATTAGATTTCTTACCTTGTATTTGGCAACACAAAATGTCTTAAAAGTGAAAACGAATGGTGATTTTTATTTGCTTTTCCTTTCATTTCAATATAATACATAGGCTGAATTTCATATTTGCTCCTATACAAAATTAGAAATTTCACAATTTTTGTACCAAAGAAATATTGCTCAGCTTAATCCTTTCAGATGGGGATATTATTGAAAAAAGCTTTGCATCAGTGCTAAAATCAGGGCTTTCAATTTTTGAGGGATATCTGATATGTGAAATCTCTCGTTGCACCTTTAAATCCAAAATTAAGAACCCGATTAAAGGATTATATAGGCTCCAATGAAGGGGAAAAGTTGTGGGTTTTGATTATATATGGCTGATGGTCAGACTTATGGGGTGGGAGTATGTGATTTCGTTAGGGCTATGGAAAGTGTTATGGTAACGGGTAGGGAACAATTCTGGATTTCGCCAAGTCTAAAGCGCCTTGCGAGCGTACCATGAGGGTATTATAGGATACAATGGGGGAGGGGGTCCATTCACCGCGAGAAGTAAGAGGATTTATTTTAATGGCCACGGGTAAAAAGGT
This sequence comes from Ophioderma brevispina, assembly GCA_023653785.1. Lineage (NCBI taxonomy): Eukaryota > Metazoa > Echinodermata > Ophiuroidea > Amphilepidida > Ophiodermatidae > Ophioderma > Ophioderma brevispina. The sequence goes on from JAMKCH010033527.1 coordinate 15,750, forward strand.
TTATGGTTCTCAATCAATGTGTGCCTGTATGAAGATT